>CAOJCR012836364.1:0-15423 GCA_948330485.1 Euphorbia neoarborescens | reverse complement strand
GTATCTAAAGTCAATATCTATCGGCTAAAACCGTTTTATGAGGGATTTGAGCCTCATAAGAAAGAAGAAATTCAATTAATGGAACCAGGACAACAAAGCTGAGGAAAATGCGAGCCGGACCATAGACGTTAAATAGAGGCGCTAACAGAATGCAAGCTAAATTTAGCCTTGGCAAAGGCTAAAAAGTTCTACCTTTACTTTAAATTTTTCATTTTACTTTGTTTTTCTTCTTCAACTGAATTAACTATCTTCTTCCACTCATATTAATTTGTACTTTCTGGTATTAATTTGTAGAAATAAAATCGTTTGTTCTTCTGAACTATGGTGAAGAAATGAAACTAAACTAAAAGAAAGGAAAGTGGGTTTTTAGGCTTTAAAAAAAGGATAATGTTCCTCTATTACCTCACCCTTTAATTCCATTCACTTAAGCTCAGAAAAATTCAAATCAATTTAAAGATCCCAAAATCATTCCCCCGTCTTCCCAACTCGTCGTTTTTCAATCTCTCTCCATCTTTCCCCTTCTCTTTAAACCCTAACTCACCCAATCCTAAACCTCCATTATGACTCAAAGGAAATTGACAGCATCCTGAACCCTACCACCTTCATCTCAGACTGAAATCGAAGACCTAACCCTAGAACAACTAAGACAAATAAGGCTCCCAAATGTAAAAGAGCAACAATCGAAGCCAACACAAGCGGGACCAAACGAAGAAATCCAAAAAGAAAGCAGGTCAAGCTGTTGCCATTCGGACGACCCAACCAACCTGTTACGTATCTGAGTAGGCAGATAGAAACTCCAACAAAAAGAAAGGGAAAAAGACCAACAACCACATCAACCTCCATAGCTTCTTTCTCTGCACAACAAAAGCAAGCTCCAAAGCAAAAAGGGGCACGTGTTTAAGGAGGAAAGACTCGCTACTGACCTGAGGTAAACCTTAGGTTCACATAAGATGACCATCTAAAAAGTTACAGATCTATTTGTCCCTGTTTTAATGAATTAAAATGCACAAAAAATTGTTAGAATTAACGGATGGAATTGGTTTGGAAAAATTTTTGGTATCTAGGAACCCTGTTTTTGTTGCAATATATGTGAAATTTCACAGTGGCTTCGAATTCAATATTCATGATAATACTTTTTCCTTGCGTGAACCATCCATTGGATTTCAATTGTGTGGTGAAATACATAATTTGTTTGTGGCCGACTTTACTGCCGCATTAGAAATGCTGATTATGTTGGGTCTAAAGCATATGCGAGCTTAATTTGTGATTATATTGATGACTTCAATGCACAAAATGTTCTTAGAGAATTCTGTGAAGATGATTTTGTGGTGTTTAAACCAGGAAAGTCAAAAGCTAACTTAATTGTTAGTCAGCATTGCGTTATGTACAAAGATTCCTTCCTTATTCTTACTCGGCCCGCAATGATGATACAGCTGTCACCATTAAGGTAGAGTTGTTCTTCTTATGGTACATGCAAAATAGGAAATGAGTAAATTTGGGTTATTGGATTGCCTTGAAATTCAAGAAACTGGTCAATAATTCCCAAATATTATATCTGGAATCCTTTATCACTTTTTTTTTACTAATGTTCATAATAATATGTTTCAAGTATGTGATATGCCCTAATTGAATCTTAAATTACTTTTTTAACTGTGATTGAACACTCGGGTCGAGGATAGTATGTAATTTTGTCAATGTAAAACAAATTCCCCAAGTCATTCCCAGAGCCAGACTTACAAGAGCTGAAGCTACCTCTACCTCTGCATCACAATTTGCAACACGAGAAGAAGTTCAAAGATTGAAGATAAGTTTGGATGGGATAATCCAGGTACTACGATACATTTACGAAGACATGAAAGCATATTTCGAGCATGAGAGATTTGTCCTACCTTCTTTGTGCAACTGATGGAAAATTTAAATGCTACAAAGTTCCCCAATACTTCATCTATTTTGTTTTATTAACTTGAGGAGAAATTATGGTGAGGTGGGGAACAATAGCTAGAAAGTAGTGGCGGTAGAGAAAAAAAAAAAGCATAAAAGCTGCCAGTACTTTCTAGTTAATGTTCCCCCACACCTAAACATGATTTGTCCTCAAGTTAACAAAAAGTAAAATAAATGTATCGTAGCACCTGTATCATCGCATCCATCCAAACTTATATTCACACAATGAACTTCTTCTCATGTGGCAAATTGTAACGAAGGGGTAGAAGCAGCTTCTACTCTTGCAAGTCTAGGTTTAGAAATGACTTTAGAAATTTGTCTGCATTGACAACAGAGTACACACCATCCTCGGCCCGAGTGATTAATCGCATTTCATAAACTAATTTAAAATCCAATGAGAGCATATCACATACTTTGAACATATTATTATTATGAATATCAAAATTATGCAAATTTGATGCCAAAGAAGTGATAAAAGACTCCAGATATAATTTCTAATAATTCTTCATCAGTTTTTTGAATTTCAAGGGTCTTCAGTAACCAAAATTGTACTTTTTGTTATATTTTGCATGCACCATAAGAATAACTTTGACTTAGTGATGACAGCTGTATCATCATTACGGTCTGAATAAGAAATCTTTGTATATAACGCAATGCAGGACTGACAATTATGTTAGCTTTTGCCTTTTCTAGTTTAAACACCACAAAATCATCTTTACAAAATTCTCTAAAAACATTTTGTGCATTGAAGTCATCAGCATAATCACAAATCAATCTCTCATATGCTTTAGTCCCAACATAATCAATATTTAACATTCCTAACGCAACAGTAAAGTCAGCCACAGACAGATTATGTATTTCACCACACAATTGGAATCTAATATATGGTTCATGCAAGGAAAAGTAATTATCATGAATATTGAATTCAAAATTACTGTAAAATTCCACATACATAGCACAAAAAATAAGGTTCCTAAATACCAAAAATTTTCTCCCACCAATTCCATCCATTAATTCTAAGACTTGCTCAAGCAATTTTAATTCCATCAAAATAAGGACATAAATAGATCGAGTAGCCACAAACCTTATATTTGAAAGAGTTTTGTACCTTTTTAGGTGGTCTTCTTCTTTAAACCAAAGGTTTACCTGGGGTAGATAGTGAGGCTTTCCTCTTTCAACTCGCGCTCATTTTTTCTTTGGAGCTTGCTTTAGTTGTGTAGTCTCCTTGGACGATTCTGTGTCTGAATTTGACAAATATACAGAAAAAAGACGATGTGGAGGATAATGCAGTTACTGGTCTTTTTCCCTTTCTTTTTGTTGAAATTTCTACCTGCCTACTCAGATCCATAACAGGTTGGTTGGGTCATGGCTTGGTCGTTCGAATGGCAGCAGCTTGACCTGCTTTCTTTTTGGGTTTCTGCGATTTCATCGTCTTGCAAAAAATGGCTTGCTATGTAAAAGCATCTTCAATCAAAAGGCATAAAACACACTGAATATTCTTGACTAGCAAAAATAGATATACGCAAAAGGTAGCAAAACATGATTACCATAGTCTATCAAAAGGGGGGAAAAAAAACAGTAAAACGCAAACATATGAACAAGATAATGCTCAAAAATCAGCAAAAAGGAGTTCAATAAAACTTTAGATTAATCCACTCCTGAATCTATTGAACGTCCTTAATCAGAATCAGACATCATATGTAGCAAAAACTCCTTACGCTCGTTAACAGGAAAACCAAAAAAGGCCCTCACCCTTGCTGGATCTTGAGTTAGGAAACTGTAGGCAGTGTACCTTATGCGTCTCTCAACTCCAATCTTCACAAGTTCAGCATAAACTTCTCGTTCAGTGTAAATGTGTTGCTGATATCTCTCAACAATAGAATTCCCCTCTTTGATTGCCTCTGTGACATCATTAACTGCCCTTTTGATGCTCTCAAACTTCCTGTCCCATGTCCTGGCCTTCCTTTTTCTCTCTTTCTTTGACATTACAGAGTCATTGCACTGTGAATCATGATAAGCACGAAGTATATACATAGCATAGGCAACATAGCATACAGCTTGAGCCACAGCCATTCGTCGCCTTCTATCCCACATTTCCCACCAAATTCCTTCCTCGTCTTCTTCCCCATCAATCTATCACAAAATTCCCTTTCTTAAAACCTTAAAAAATCAAGCTTTTACCTAGATGGTAGCAACCCATGGTCAACTACAATACCTTAGGCCCAGAAACTACGTGGTCCTAACTTTTTTTATGAAATTAATTGAACATAACAAATTTGAATTGAGGGATGCGTTGAAAATGAAGATGAACTAACCTGGGAACAGTTACTGGGAGTCATTATTTAGGGTTTCCTCTGTGTCGTCGATGGCTTCTTGTTGTTGATGGAGAAGTTCAGCTTTGTGAAGAAAGGGCTTGAAACCAATCTGAAAGGTTAAATATCCGAATGCTAATGCGCTAATTACAACTATACCTGATCTTATCGCATTCAGTCTACTCTCTCGATTCATCCTCTTCGTATTCTTCACAGCGCTGCAACCCCGTTGTAACCCTAGAAATTACCCATCCGATCCGCCATTTGAAAGATTGGTTTATTTCATTTAATCATTTTCGAAATTTTAAACCTTTTTGTGACCCAACGGCGCCGTTTTAAAACAAACCTTTGACTTTTTCTGATTCGGTGCTGACCAAAGATCCGCCATCAAGCTAACAAATAATCCAACGACAGAAAATTATGAGGAAAACGTACTCATCACTGTCATCAGTACAAAACTATTCGCTTGTCTTCTCGATTTCTCATACCCAGAGGCCAAAACCGTCGGGTTTTTTTTTTTTGTTTATTTGCCAGTTTTCTCAATCAAATCCAGAAGGCATTTTTAATTCCTTGTATAGGTAAGTCTGATAGGACATCTTCAATTAAGTTCATAGTGAATCTGTAATTTGGTGATTTCCAATTCAAAATTGTGTTCTTTTAGTAGGTTGGTGATGTTAATTAAATATGTCGTGAATCAGCTATCTTCGCTGAACAGTTCAAGAAATTGGCCTCTAGCAGCTTCTTCAGCTGTTTTGAGAAGGCAGCAATTCTTGATAAGTTGTGTTTGTGCTCGAAGCAGTAGTTACAGTACAGACAACAGCATGCAAGAATCAAATCCTTTGGGTGGAACCAATTCGGAGGTTGATGCCCTCAACATTTTGAGGGTGATTACTCCACCTCTTAACCCAGCTAGACATAAAGGCCAGGCAGGTTAGCCTCATGAAATTTGCCACCTTCTATTATAACCTTCTTCCCTGTGTACTGGTAACTCTGGAATGAGCAATGTGGACCTGTGGGTTTGTCATTTCTTCTCAGAATTGACATTGTAGAATCTATCCTTTTTTTTTGCAGGGAAAATTGCTGTTGTTGGTGGGTGTCGGGAGTATACTGGTGCTCCTTATTTTGCTGCTATTTCTGCTTTAAAAATTGTTAGTATTTGACCTCCTCTATCCATTTTATTACCAATTTCTTAATTACATGCTCATATAAGGTGATTGTTTGCAGGGTGCAGATTTATCCCATGTTTTCTGTACCAAAGATGCTGCTCCTGTTATCAAAAGCTATAGTCCTGAGTTGATTGTGCATCCTATACTGGAAGAATCTTATAGCATCCGGTAATATCTTTTATCCCCCAAAAATATAAAGAATAATATCCTCTACATTGTGATATAAATAAGCTTTCTTTTCCGAGTTCTCACACTGATTTGTGGTGCTTTTAGAGATGGGGATGAGAAACAGATATCGGCAAAAGTTGTTGCTGAGGTTGATAAGTGGATGCAGAGATTTGATTGTCTTGTAGTTGGGCCTGGCCTTGGAAGGGACCCCTTTCTTTTGGTACTTACTGATCTTTTGGCATATAGCTTTCCAATCTGCATATGGCTCATTGTTGATTATCTTTTGATATCTCGATGTTTGATTTCCACACAAGCTTGTGGTTATAAGTAAATGATTGGTGTAAAAATGCTTTGTTTTAGTTTCATATAAATGCCCTTTCATGTGTGGAAGATAAAGAGTGATTCTGAACGTGACATGAATATTTAATGGCTTTCTTTCTGCATTCGTCTCCATTTTTCTGCACTCGAGGGTGGTCTATTGTCTTGATTCTCCTGCTAGGCTTGAAAAATGCTATGTATATGTGAACAATATGTGTGAATGATTTAGCCACTTCTTGCATAATAATTTCACATTAGTTTTTTTTTCTTTTCAAATGTTTTTAGTGCAACATATGTTTCAATAACAAGATCTGAATACAGTTTCTGTTCTCCTGAACAACTAAAGTACTCCCTGCTTTCTTAAACTTTACAATGCCAAACTAAGTTCTTCAGTCCATCCTTACATGTCAAAAGTTCTTTTGTATGCCTTCACCTTTTTCTGCACTCAGCCTTTTTTATTTCAGTTTATCACATTTACAGCCATGAATACTGTCACATGCCTTTTTGTTTCAGTTATAACTTATCATCATCTGTTTCTGCCTAACTGAGCTATTCTCTTGTAATTGCTTATCATCCACAGGGATGTGTAAGGGAAATAATGAAACGGGCAAGACAGTCCAATGTTCCAATTATTGTAGATGGGGTACGTGATAATCAATCGCGTACTTGATATTTGTATGATTCATGCTTCATTTGATGCTTATCATGCCCGGCAGTATATACCTTTTCTTATGTATAAAATGATTATTCCCAGGATGGACTGTTTCTAGTAACAAACAGTCTTGATCTTGTTAGCGGTTATCCCTTGGCTGTCCTGACCCCAAATGTGAACGAATACAAACGCCTGATTCAAAAAGTTCTGAATTTTGAAGTAGATGATCAAGATGCTCATGCCCAATTACTTACTCTTGCCAAAAGGTGAATCTTTTTCTTGAGTTTTTGAAGTTTAAATGGATGTTCCTCAAGAACTTGATTTCTGTGCCTCATCTAGCTTGCTATTGATCCTATGCTGAGCAAAAAATTGACTTAAGTTTTTTATTTCAGCATGTAAGTGGCCAATGTAACCTATTTAGAAGCACTGCATAAAGCACCATTCTTGAATCATATGATTGATTAGTACTTCCTTGATCATATTTTTCGATTATAGATTGTGCTGACTTTTCTGATCCACTTCATCTAGGCTTGGTGGTGTAACCATCTTACAGAAAGGGAAGTCTGACTTCATCAGCGACGGGGATATAGGTACAGCATCGTTATCTTATAATTCTGCTTTTGCCAGTCTTCTAATAATTTCCCAGCTCACTCGTACGTGATTTGAGTTGGAATATTGCCTTGCCTTCTAAACGCGGTTGAAGTGAAACAAATCATAATTTCTTGCAGTCTTAAAGAGGCACAGTTAGTTTGATGCTAATCACTGATCATTTATGCAGTCAAATCAGTGAGCATCTACGGTTCACCTAGACGTTGCGGTGGCCAAGGTGATATCCTTTCTGGGAGGTAATTGATTATATCACTTTTCTTGTCTCATAAAGAATTCAAATAAGCATTCCACTTATTAGATTTATATTGCATTATCCATAGTTCTTCATAATTATGGAGGGAAAAAAAAAAGCACATCAAAGCATGTGTCGCTGTATATCAAAGTATTTTTAAAAAGCATACTCGTTTCTTGGTGCTAGTGTCGCGGTATTTTTAACTTGGGCACGCCAACGTATCCTAGCTTCTGAAGGGAATCTGAGGTATGAAGTGTTCTATCTACTATTTAATATCGGTCACAATCCGGAAATCTACAACGTTTTAAACATGACATGAGTGAATATTGTTATATATGATTGATTGATACGCATTATTTTGGACTGCTATGACCGCATGTATCAAATTGAAGAACCGAATTAATATCTAAAAGTTTACTTTGTGCCTGAATTGATCCAACAAGCCAAACTGAAGACAGTTTTTATATGTCAACTTCTGTTACTTAAAATGGGTGCAGCATCCAAAACCCAACAGTGTTGGGGTGCATTGCTGGGTCTGCTCTGTTGAGGAAGGCAGCTTCACTAGCTTTTGAGAACGGGAAAAGATCAACTCTCACCGGTGACATCATAGAATGCTTGGGAAGGAGGTAATGAATTCTAGCAGACATGGAAATGGTTTTCAACTGTAAAATCATTGAATCTAATCTTCTTGGCATTCTCCTTGTTCCCTGCAGTTTGGAGGATATATCTCCAGCAGCAAGTTGATGTTACTGAAGATTCTGCATCATTAATCAAATGCATGCAACCTCAAGCTGTGTCCGAATAGTTATTTTCTGTAAATGGTATGTCCATAAAGATAAAATTCTTGAATAAACTTCCATGTTCTTTTTCAAGTGAAAACAATTGAAATGCTAAAACAACGGTATCTGTAATCTATTTGTGAATATTGCAGGCAGCCTGTTTATTAATTTGCTGTTCTTTTGGACTGAACTGAACTGAATTCTGATTATTATTAATTATAAATATAATAATAGTTATAAAATAATATAAAATTAATAATTATATATAATAATAAAATAACTACAAAATTAATAATGATAATAATAATTTTATTATTTTTTATTAATTAATAATAATAAATTAATAACAGAGCCAAACTGAACTGAATAGAACTGAAATTAAGTCCAAAAGAACAAAGCCGAAATACATATATACATGCAATTTCTCAATACATCACATGTACATCTCTCATTGATGTATTTGATGTGTGTATAGTTCCATAATTTATGCATTCAAATTGATTATATACCAACTCAGCTTGTCCCTGAAATATTTACAATACCTGAACCCGAATCCTAGACCGGATGAAAACTATAGAACCAAGCTGAAGCATGTTATGTCTTCCATCAAACAGTAAGGAACTGTCTACCTTTAAAATTCAGAGTACAAGCTAGATCTTCTGCTTTGGGTATCACCTATAGAAACTGCATATTCTTCTTGCTGCTCAAGAGTCTGCAGGTGGCTGCTGTGGCCAAACTAGTTGTCCGGCATAAGGGCAGGACTGTTGTCCGTAAAGAGCTTGATCCACCTCAGGCCGACCCACACTCGTGCCCAGAGCAGCTACCTGCTGCGCGAGCTGTGGCGGCATGTAGTAGTAAGGCATAGCTTCAGGATGGCCTCCAGCTGGAAGAGGAAGACTTCCTCTTGATACAGACGCTAGCACTTCGTCTCTCAAGTCCTCCCTCGGGACAATATCAACCAGAAAATCGAAGATATCGGTCCTTGTAATTGCAGCAGCAATGTCATTCTTCTGGAGCGTCCTCCTTTTGTTTTCCTCAGTGTGATTCCACGACCGTAATGTCAGCTCGAGAATGAAAATCTCACAGGCCCTGGCGAATATAACCGGAGCTTCAGCAGATATCATCCTGACGTCCTCATCCGCCTTCATAATCTTCTTAATCCGAGCTAATGGAAGGCTGTGGTTTTTGAAATCGGTAGTCTGCTCAATATCTCGGTACTGATTAGCCCAGAAAGTCTGAAGCTGTTGCTGGAGTTGCTGCTGCTGTTGCTGGTGGATATGCTGATAAGCAAGCTGAGCTTGAGCTGCCTGAGGAGGAGATTGAAGTGGTCCGGCCAGGGAAGATCCCATCATGTGATTAGGCTGATATGAAGAAATGCTATAAGGAACAGGAGCTCCAGTGCCTGATGAAGGCTGTTTATGCCCTTGCTGATCCATACTTGTTTTGGCTATTTAAGCCACTGCTTCAAACCAATATGCAGTTGAACATTTACATACAATCAAAGACAACTTCAAACCAACAAATCTTAACCTGGTAACAAACAGAAACACCCAAAATATTCTCACATGGGGAGACATAATCAAAGAATTCAGAAACTAAAAGGGGGAAATGTCAGAATTTGCAATTTATAAATTATATATTCAAACTGCAATTTTATTTTTTTTTTCATGCGATGTAATAGAAATCAAGTCCTCTTAAAGTTTATTAAATTAAAAAGAAACTTTGAAATTGACCGAGTAAAGCATGCCTAAACGATTTTATAAGAAACAAAACGACAAGGATTTAGATAATCAAAATCTGTCCTTCCTCTAGAGCTGCTAATCCTCCGACAGACAAGTAAAACAACATAGAAATAGAAAAACAGAAACATAAAATAAAGTAAAATACCTGAGCTGGAGTATATACTTTGTTTCTGGATCTTGTTCAAAACGCCAAACCCTGCGAGAAAAAAAAAATCAATTTTAGGAGATAATCATGAAGAAAAAGAAGGATTTGAGTGGAGAAAGAGAGTAAAGGGAAGTTGAATTGTGTAATTTAATCTTTATTAGTCTGAAACTGGCTCCACTATTTGATAACCAAAAAGAAAATAAAAAAAAAATTACCTAATTTCGTAACTGAAACCTCGTTGGTCTCTCTTTCTGCTACTATTCTACTACTGCTACTTCTGTTTGGCCTTTCTGACTATTCTACCCTTCTCTTCAACTCTTCTTACTTACAGTTAAGTGCTTATTATGCAGCTATCTACTACTCCCCGTTTTATTATATACATCGTTTTAAAATTTTTTAAAATATATATTATTTTATTTTTATTTATAAATTTATATTCATAATTTACTATTTTATTCTTATTAATTATTCCATCCATTCTATTTTAATACTCTATTTAGAGATTAGATAAAATTATTTTTTAATTGACATTTACTTTTATCAATGCATTTTTTATTTTACCCTTAATTAATATAAAAAATAGTAATATCTTTTCCTAAAAAAACAACACTTGATATTTAAAAATTAGAAATTATTAATTAAGAGTATATTAATAAAATTATAACTTTATTAAATTATGAAACATATAAAAATGACACTTAAAATGAAATAGATGGAGTAATATATTGTAAATTATAAAAGGAGTTAACATCTAATAGGATAACCACACATAATTAATTAGAGAGAGAATATCTAGAGTTTCAAAAGAATTAATTAAGAATAAATTTATATTTTACTTATCATCAATAGAATCTTAATATATGTGCATAATCTTAAAACGATATATATTATGAAACAGAGAGAATATCATATATATAAACTTTTAGTGACTATAGTATTCACCCGTTTCAAATAATAAAAATTTTTAAAATCGGTATAAAACGTTTTTATTTCGGCCCCGCCCTATTCTGTCCAGTCCCGCCCGACAATCTTACCTAAAACTGGGTGTTGTTAGGTTGTAAATATGTAAATAATTGAATGATAAGGTGTGACTTTTTTGTACTAACGATAGTAAAAGAAATAAAGGCAAAAAAATGGATATGAATTACACATATTTTTAAAATTACAATTGTATGAATAAATAATTTATATGCATCTTATATATGTGAATTATTCTATTACACATTATTGTTCACTAATTAAAAATTATATTATGAGTGGAATTCAAACTCTATAAAAAAAAATGCGTATAAAAATTATAACTATGATGTATGACATATATACTAGCTACTGCCATAGATAAAATTTACAAAATTATGGCATTTGACTCGTAATAAAATTTTATACGTCTGTTTGTAGTCTAGTAATATAAATAAAATGGTACTTTAATGTTATAATACGAATTTGTTTTTATCTAATAATGAAATAACTGATATATGCATTTTTATGAAAATATTTTTATGTATTTTGAACTGAAATTGAACAACAATTTGAACTGAATTGAACAAACACTGAATAGGCAAAAAAAATAAAAATCAATTGATCATATATTTAATACGTATAAAAAAATTATGTATGTATTTAATGCATATAAAAAGTTATTTATATATGTAATTGTAATTTTTAGAAAATGGGTTTATAAGGGTGATGTATTTGGTAAAATATAAATAAATACTTCATTCATTTTAAAATAAATGATATTTTAAAATTTCTAAAAAAAATTAAATAACGTTTTAGATTTCGAAGAATATTTTATTTATATATTTACATATTTACCTTTATTAAATCAATAAAAAAGAGTCATAATATTTTAGTATGTTGAAGTAATAAATAAAAAGTATATTATTGTTTTTATTAACTTCATTATTCATTTTTAATATTAATATTTTTTAAAATATTATTTATTTTAAAATAGAGGGATTAAAAATTGAATTGAGATGGTAATTTGAAGTGGTTAGAAGGACATGATAATATGGTAGGGATAGAGAGGGTGTGGAATCAATTTTATTTTGAGTGGGAAGGCCTCTTCTTTATTTGTTTTGAGCGGGCGAGCTGAACTGTGCCTAATTTTTTATTTTTTATTTTTTTTATTGGATTCTTGCATTTTCTTAAATTTAATAGGATACAACGTTTGTTCAATATTTATTCCAATTTAAACTTCATAGGAATTTTAAAATAATTTATAAAAAATAATTTAAAATAGAATATAACAATTATTAAACAGTTGAATCTTACGCATTTTATCTAGAGATGCCAATTTAAGGGGACGGGACAAAATAATAATTGACAATATCATCCTCGTTCATATTTTAGATGGGGATCTTTGTTTCTATCTACTAAATAAATATGAATAAATTTCAATGTTATCCTCGCCTTTAATAGAGAATGGATTTTCACGGAAATTTTCAACATTTCCGTTAATAATAACATTTTAAAATATGTCATTATTTTAAAAAATTATCTACATAAAAAATAGACTATTTAAAAATTTTATTTGCAATTTTAAGAAATAAAATCATATAATTCTTAAATTTTATAAAAATATTATTTTTAAAATCTTCATACTTAGGGCATCAACATCAAGGGGTTAATACAAGTATATTAACCCCTTCTTCATTAACCTCTCCCATTGGGAGAGGTTAATGGCACTAAATGGGTTGATATCCATCAACCCGTTTAGTGAGTTGCACTTGTTAATTGCAGCTTTTATATTTTTATATTTTTTATTTTTTAATTATTTATTAAATTTTAATTTATTATATAAATTTAAATTTAATTTATATTATTAAAATTAATTATTTTATTTAATTTATATTGATTATTTAATTATTTTAATTTTATAATTTATTTTTTTTATTTAAATAAAATATTATAAATTTTTTTAAAAAAATAATTATTTATTTCTTAAAATAAATTATTTATTAAAATATTAATTTATTAATCATTTAATTTATGTATGTATAAATATTAATTATTTGTAAAAATGAATATTAAATAGAAAAGAGAGATTTGATGGTTGATCCCACATAGTTGGGTTGATAGAAAGTTTAATGAGTGTGGAAGAGAGTTTAATAAAATTAAGTTTATTGTGTCAATGACGTGGCAGGTTAATGGTATAATCTGTTGGGGATACTCTTACAAGTGTATTACACATATAATAAAAGACAACAGATCAAGAATAATAATATTAAAATAAAAAAGTAAAGATTTAATGCATTAAAAAAATAGTTGAAGGGATTAATTGTTTTTTTTTTTAAATAAGGACAATGTTATTTACACACACTCCTTCTCACACACTCTACACACACTATCATCTCTACTATTCACCCTGTTTTGATCCAATGGACCATAAAGAGTGTACATTATGGTCCATTGGATCAAGACAGAATGAATGGTGGAGATGATAGTGTGTGTAGAGTGTGTGAAAAGGAGTGTGTGTAAATAACGGGATCCTTTAAATAAAAGTTCAGGGGCTTAAAACAGTAGAAGGAGTAAGTGATTTGAGACCCATCGCGCTTTGCAATATCATTTTTAAGATCATGACTAAAATGATTGCTAATCGTCTCAAACATATTCTGTCATTTATCATTTCTGATATGCAAAGTGCTTTCATTCCTAATCGGTCTATTCTTGATAATGTGATGATAGCGTTTGAATTGGGGCATTTTATGAAGAATAAAAGGAAAGGTAATGATGGATGGGATGCTTTTAAAGTAGATATGTTTAAGGCATACGATCGTGTTGAATAGAATTTTCTCAAAGCTATAATGAATCGCATGAATTTTCCATCCACCTTCATAGAGTTGATCCTTCATTGTGTCTCTACGGTGCAGTATCAAATTGTACATAGGGAGGGGAAATTTAATGTCTTTGTTCCTCAACGGGGATTGAGACAAGGAGATCCTCTTTCACCATACTTATTTATTATCTGTGCAGAAGGTTTGACAGGGTTAATTCGACAAGCTGAGGATGGGGGGGAATTGCATGGTTGTAAGATTCGGCGAAGGGCTCCGTCAATATCTCACCTTTTATTTGCAGATGACAGTTATTTCTTTTTTAGAGCAGATAATGAGGAATGTGTGGTGATGCATGATATTTTCAGAAAATACGAGGCAGCTTCTGGACAACAAATAAATAGAGCCAAGTCATCCATTGTGTTTAGTCGAAACGTAAGCACGACTTGTAAGGAGTATGTATCTTCAGTGTTAGGAGTGGAGGAAACGAATTTAGCAGGTAATTATTTAGGAATGCCGGTTTCTGTGGGGAGAAATAAGTATGATGTATTTCGATTTCTAAAGGATCGGTTGCAGAAAAAGATACAAGGATGGAGGGCTCGTAAGCTTTCGCAAGCCGGAAAAGAAGTTGTTCTTAAATCGGTGGCACATTCACTTCCATCCTATATTATGGGTGCCTTCCTTTTACCTTATTCATTATGTGAAGAATTAGAACGAATGTTAAATGCATATTGGTGGGGAGGTGGAATTAAATGGTGTTCTTGGCCAAGGTTATGTCATAGAAAGGAGTGGGGTGGTTTAAATTTTCGTCGTTTCCGTGAACTTAACATCGCTTTACTCGGTAAACAGGCTTGGAAACTTCAAACTCAGCCATATGCATTGGTTACTCAAATTTATAAAGCTCGTTACTTTCCCCATACGGACTTTTTTCGAGCTCCTAAGGGTGATAAGCCGAGCTACATCTGGACTAGCTTGAGGGCCACCCAAGAATTGCTGCAACAGGGATCAAGACATCAAATTGGGAACGGAGAAGGAACTCTGATTTTTCGGGACAGATGGATGCCCACCCCTTCTGGATTACCCGTATCAGAACCAGCTGGCCTGGATCCTAGAAGTACAATGGTGAAATCACTTTTTGTGGTGGATTCGGCTATATGGCAGTGGGATAGGGAGATTTTAGCTGATATCTTTGTGCCTGCAGATGTGAGAGCTATTCTTTCTATACCTTTAACCATGATAGATGTCCCGGATAAGTTAATATGGTGCGGGAACAAACACGGAACATACTCGGTTAAACAGGCTTACTATTCATTGATGGTCATAGCTCCTTCTCCGTCGGATGAAGAGAAAAATTATAATTGGAATTCTGTATGGAAGCTGTCAATCCCAGGGAAAATCAAGCATTTCATTTGGAAAGCTATTCAAAATGTTCTTCGAACAATTTGTAATTTGAGGAATAGAAGGATAAATGTGCAGAACCGGTGTCCACTATGTAATTTAGAGGCTGAAACAATTTTGCATCTGTTAATTTTATGCCCATTTGCAAGACAAGTATGGCAGGCTTCTCGAATTGCAGGGATCTCGAA
>CAOJCR012835290.1:0-11259 GCA_948330485.1 Euphorbia neoarborescens | reverse complement strand
CTATTTCTTGAGGTTGATAGTGTAGGGGTTGAGACCCGAGATAAGAAAATAGAGAAGCGGGATGTTGGAGTCTGATTGTGAAGGAAGAATGAGATCATATCTTTGGACCAGATTTTGAGGCAGTTATATGCCGAATTTGGAGATACTCATTAGCTATAAAGTTGTAGATAATTCTTTGAGCTTTCCGAAGGTCAAAAATCGCGTCAATCGGATATTGGATGAGAAAGTTATGGGCAAACGAAGAACCTACATGACTCGCGGCAAACCTACACGAACTCGAGCTCACTTGGGAAGAAACGCGCTGAAAACATATAGAAGTGGTTGCACGACTCGTGTAAGGGCTGTCATGACTCGTGCAGCATACCTAAGTGATGCAAAACACATTATTTTATGGGATTTTTACTTTTAATTGTGGCCCAAGTATAAATAAAACATTATGAGCTAGTTTTACGTCATCCAAAAACTCTGTAACTTTCTCCTCACCTCCTAGAACTCGATTCTAAGCTTGAACAATTCGTTTTGGTAGAACTTATCTCTTGTTTATGGAGATTTTCTCTATCGATTTAATTCCGACAGTCAGAGTCCGATTAGCGGTACAGTAAGGGCTGTTCTGCTTCTCTTTCTTTATTGTTAACTAGTTGTGAACTGCGACGGTGTATTGGATTGATTGTCCATTGATTTTTCCTTTCATCTTTGATTAATATTATTTATAGTTAATGTTTGAATGATTATTTTTCTGCAATTTTATTTGATTTCGTACTTCGAAAGGGTTTAATCTATTATGTTCATTTAAGTTCGTCACATCAGGTCTGACACCCTGGAAATCATAGGGAATTGACACACCCATGAAGTTACGGACCCTTAATTTCTGAACCCTAGAACTAGTACTACCGTGAAAAAGGGAGAAATAGGCTAGGGGCTTATAAACCTAGGTTTGCGGGATTGATAGAATTGCATGCATATCATTTATATGTTAATATGTGTTTATTATTAATCTGAGTTTCATTCCATCTCATTCTGGAGAAGTTATAGGGATCTAGATCACCGTACTTAGGAGTAGGTTTAGCTTTAGATTAGATTTATTTTCAACCTTTTTATCTGCTCAAACAACTAGGATACCGAGTAGATCGGTGCTTATAGAATATTTCCCTGTTGGATCGATACCTGGACTTTAGAACCAAATTTTATTACTTGACAACGACAGGGTACATTGCCCTAGAGTTGAGTCATTAGAGCATTAGTTTTTATAGCTATTGCAGACACTTACCAATTACCCCTCATGACTCGGGTTGTTTCTACATCAATGACTATCTTGCAATCTAGTTTGGCCAGAGTAGTGACTGAGATCAAATTCTTGGTCATCTCCGACACATATTTCACATTAGTCAAAGTGACTTCATTCCCTGCATTCATCAACAACATGACAAATCCAATCCCCATGATCTTATAGGATTTAATATCTCCTAACATTACATGCCCAGATTTCTTCTCTCCCAAGTCAATGAACCAGTCTTTGATCAATGTAATGTGAAAAGTTGAACCGCTTTCCAGGATCCACAAATCCTTATCTTCATCAATAGACACCACCAGAATATCAATTTCAAGCTCTTTCTCGGTGATATTGGCCACACCAGCATGTTGCCTACCATTTGCCTGGTTTCCCTGCCTTCTCCTTCGACAGTCCTTCCCGAAGTGACCCTCTTCATGACATATGAAGCACTTCAACCCTTTCCATCTTAACCCTTTAGGTTGTCCCTCCCTCTATCAGCTTGTTTCTTCAGTGAAGCCTTCTTGTTCCATTTCTTCTTTCCCTTCCCTTTGATGAACAAGCTATCACTAGCAACCTCACTCTCCTCCTTAAGGCTCGCATCAAAGGTTCTTATGGAATTGATGACATCCTCCAATGGAAGAGATTTCCTTCCATATTATAGAGCCATCCGAATATCCTTATACTTCTCTGTTAACGAATTCAAGAGGACTACTGCCATATACTCGTCACTTGCCCTTTCTTCCTCTATCAAAACCAAGGATAAGGAGATCTTCTTGAACTCATTCAAGTTTTGCTCCAAGGTTTTGGATGAATCTATCTTGAAGTTGAGAAACTTTTCCTTAAGCAGTATGCGGTTAGAGAGAGATCTTGACAAGTAAAGGCTATCAAGCTTGTTCAAGACCTTTATCACCGTGTCTTCTTCCTTGAATTACCTCACCACATTGTCGATAAGATGCAGTATCATGATTCTGTATGCCTTTCTTTCTTTCAAGCCTCATTGTCTTCGTTGACTTCTGTTCATCAGGTTGGTTTACCTCCATTGGATCAATGGCGCCATACATGTCATTGACGTCCAACAAGGCCTCCATCTTTGCCTTCCAGGTGGAGTAGTAGACTTAACCATCAAACAATGGCATATCAAACTTCAAGAATCTCATCTTCTTGATTTTTTTGCAACAATCCTCCTGCTTTCTTCTTTCTCAAGATTTCATTCCAAGATTGTCTTCCAATAACTCAAATTACCAGATCCAAACCTCGAAAGCTTTGATACCAATTATGAACTCTATATGCTTGATCAAAGATTGATACAAACACATAGATGCAGCAGAAATGCTACAGAACCAAAATGGACATGATAAAGAATATGATGATGATGAAGAAGATGAACAAAACAGAAAGTAAGAGGCAAGCTATTTACCCTGGTTCAGTTCCTTAAGTTGGAACCTACATCCATCAAACAAAAATTCCTTTAATCAATGAAGTAAATACATATCAACTCTTCTTTACACACACTCTCTCTCTCTCTCTATTCAACTACTGATTTTCTCACTCTAAGATTACAAAATGCTCTCAATTTTATGCATCAATCGAATACAAGCTAGACCTCAGTATTTATAGAGTTATGAAGTAACTGTCTGCAATAAGAAATAGTAAATAGCCATTAATTTATTATGAATCAGTTAATCAATTCAAAAATCAGTTAATCAGTCATATAATTCGGCCTCATTCAGCTAATTTCTTCCTATCACCTCCCTCACAAAGTGATACCGTACTTCAATGTGCTATTAATATAGTATTCATATAGTATGCCATAAAATTCTTGATTTATATATCATGTTATCCATAGTTGATATGTCACACCATGACATGCTATTCATATAATATTCTCGATTAATATGTTATGCTATCCATGTAGCATCCATAATTAATATGTCATATCACAAAGTATGTCACAACATGCTATTCACATGACAAGCTTGATTTATATGACATGCTATTCATGTAGCATCCATAATTAATATGTCATATCCCAATGTATGTCATAACATGTTATTCATATAACATGCTTGATTTATATGTCATGCTATCCATGTAGCATCCATAATTAACATGTCATGCCATAAAAGTAGATCATAACATTTTGTTCATGTAGTATTATTGATTTATATGCCATGCTATCCATAGAATCCATGAACATACAAGGTATGCCATAATATGTTATCCATATAACATTGATATGTCTTGTCATAAACTCGTCGCATAACATACTATCCATATAGTGTTCATGGCTGACCCATATGTCGTATCATTACCTCATATCGAGCAGCATTGGCCATTCATGTAGTAATCATATCACATCACATTAGGCAACACCTTCATGTACCAAGAAGTAGAAGGACAAGACGGCATGCGAGGATTATTTGTTTTATGAATCATATTCGGAAGTGTTAAGGGGACATTTGTGCTAAATTATAATGTGACTAACATATTTGTTTCTGAGATTCTTGTTAAATTATGGAGTAGCCTATGCACCTAGCGTCGTTCATACAGAATCTACATCCATGCATGTCACTATACGTTTGACAAAGTGGTTTTGCAAAAAAGAATATGCAATAGAAACTTTGTCATAAGGTCAATTAAGGGTGCCAACCTTACAAGACATGATGTTTTCGAAGCAATGAACAACTTCTTCTCAATTGAACAATTCAGAGGAAGTGGAAACCAGCTCTTTGTGATAACACAACCTATGGGAGGGTCACTGGGGTGGTACAAAGCATCCACAATAGGACAAAGTCCAAGGAGAAGGAGGTGAGGAGATGTACAGAAAGAGTGTTAATTAACAAGGGAAAGGAAACCATTTGTCAATCCATGGGAAGAATCGCTGAGCAAAATATTCATCGGGTGTTGCTCAATTGGGATACTTGACTCCGTCAGGCCATACAATCCTCCCTTAGTAGAAGAAAAGGAAAGTTACTGTACCTATCATGTGTCCCTAACTCATAGAACCAATGAGTGTATCTACTTGTGCACAGCGATTTGGAAGCTAGTGATAGAAGGAAAGTTGGCAGAGCTAGCACCAGCAAAGCCAATCACACAGAAAAACCCTCTGCTAAGATCCAATGAAAGGGCAAACATTATACCTTCTGGGGTACCGTCTAATTTTGCATTTACACATATTTTGGAGGCCAGTCGAGAAACTAGCAAGTGTGAAGCTATGAAAGTCGTTAAAGAAGGCTATGAAGCTGATAATAAGGGAAAGAATGGAGCCCTTCCTGCCAAGATGACAGCCTTATTCTGCTTAGATGACATTGAACTTGAGGATGAAGAAGATGAGTTGGTTGCCCTTGAAGAATGGCTAAAATACTCTATGTCTCCAAAATTTGCCAACGTGATCGAACCTCCAGGAAGTGAAAGGTCTTCCAATGGGATGGCCAAAAGGAGATTGACATGGCTCTAAAAAAATTGTGCAAGCCCTGAAGCGCGTGACGAAAGAAGGCATGAAAACTGAAATCGGAGAAGCTATCATAGAGAAGGTGTTGAAGGCCTTTAGAAGAGACAAGATTGAGGCCATGGTCATGGAAGAATAAGACCCTATGCCTGTGGAGGAGGAAACTACTTATGTTATAGGCATAAATACAATTTTCAATTTGGACAAGGTTGCCAATAAGTCTTTTAATAATAAGAAATCCAAGTTTGCTTACTCGTGTGTTATTTTTTATGATGACATTGTATATGCATATGAGCATTCATTGCATGTTTTTAGCATTCATGACATTCCTTTGCATAAAATAATTTTTGACATTCCTTTGCATAAAATAATTTTTTGGAACAGAACATGACCCAAAAATATACATATCTCATAAGAACTAACCTCCGAAGAAAGAGCCAACATCGTCCAAGTTTCGAAGAAGTATGTTAAAGCCTTCATTTGATCCTACACAGACATACCTGGTGTGAATTGACATACAGCAGAACACAACACCCCGATTGATCCTAAAGTCACCCCAGTAAAGTAGAATTTGCAAAGACTGAAACCTGAATGGGCTGAGAAGTGAAGGAAGGAATTCAGAAGTAGCTGGAAGTCGAATTTTTAAAAGAATACCCCGAATGGCTGGCAAGTGTGTTACCGATCCCCAAGAAAGGTGGAAAAAGTAAGGGTGTGTGTGAATTTTAGACATTTGAACAAAGCATCCCCCAATTGGACAGTGCAGCAGCAGCTAAGATGTTCTCTTTTACTGATTGTTTCTCCGACTATAATCAAATCATTATGAGCGAGAAAGATGAAGCCAAGTGGCCCTTATCTTCGAATGGGGTAATTTTTTCATAAAGTTATTCAGATTGAAGAACGCTGGGGTAGCTTATCAGAGGGCAGTGACCACCTTGTTACATAACATGATCTATAAGGAGATAGAATTCTATGACATATTAATTAAGTCTGATACTTTAGACAAATTTTTAACAAGGGCAGAGAAGTATAACTTGAGGCTTATTCCTAAGAAGTGTACATTTGGGGTAACATCTGGAAAGCTACTAGGGCATATCATCAGTAAAAGAGGTATAGAGATGGACCCGAAAAAAGTCAAAGCAATCCAAGAAAGGCCTGCGCCAAAAATAGAAAAGGAGGATAGGTCCTTCCTAGGATCCTTGTAGGATGTAAGTAGCTTCATAGAACAGCTGACTCCAATATGTGAACCTACCTTTAAGCTACTATAGATGGATCAGCCCATGAAATGGAACGATTAGTGCCAAATTGCCTTCGATAAAATAAAGGCATATTTGCAAGATCCTCCAATACTCTGCCCACCTTGAATGGGAAAACCCTTGATTATGTATTTGGCAGACGAAGAATGGTTTGTAGGGGCAATGTTAGTGCTAGAAGACAATGACAAAAAGAAATTTTCCATCTACTACCTCAGTAGAAGCTTGTTAGAGTACAAAACAAAGTACTCCACGATAGAAAAGACCTGTGTAGCCGTGGTTTGGATCATATAAAAGCTTTGACATTACTTCTAATCCTACAAAATAATGGTGGTGTCTGAAGCGGGCCCAATCTGATATCTTAATTCAACTTCTAGTTTGGTGGGAAAGTTAGCCAGATTGTTACTTTTTTTACCTGAATTTGACTTCGAATACCAGATCAAGAAGGTCATCAAAGAAAGGACAGTGGTAGAATTTCTAGTTGGTCACCCGTTGGATCCAGAAAGAGAGGTGAGTTTTCACTTCCTAGATGAGCAATTGGCTATGGTACTGGATAAAGGGCCAAAATGACACATGTTCTTTGATGGAGCAATGAGTAGCAAAGAGGGCTAGATTAGGAGTGATAATTGCCAACCCGATGGGAAAATTGATACCCCTCTCCAGGAGGTCAAAATTTCCTGTCACCAATAATGAAGCAGTTAAAGCCCGCCAACACAGATGTCAGGGGCAAGTTCAAACCAAACTAGAAAGGTTTGTACATAGTGAAGAAAGTCTTATCCTAGGGGGTTGTGGTGTGCACTTAAGCCCACTAAATTATAATACTCGGGAGTCCCAACCTGAACGAACAGGGTGAATCGAGGTCAAACCCAAGGGACCGATGGCGTGTAAGATTAGTGCAAGTGTAAGTATGTAAACAAATAAAGGAGTTTATGTGTATGGGTTGAAGGCAGGAAAGAGTAAGAAGCAAAACGAAGCTTGGGTTCCACCTGGGCAATTGAAAGACATGGATGAAAACAAAATATAAAATGTATAGGTGATATCCGATCTCAAAGGATCTAACCAGCGTTAATGCCGAATGAATATGTGCCAAATTATGGTGGAATATACAGGAAAGAGCCCATCTCTAGGTTAGGTTCCCTTATCTAATCGAATCGGACCCTGGACCTAACTCTCGTCGTATCCAGGTGCTTGGTTAGTTGCACTCAGTGCGGTTTCTCCATAAACCATTCAGGAGGCTGATAGAAGCTATCTCTAACCTAGCCGGTCCCTGAGATTCTACTGTAGTGATCTATCACTAGCCCTCACTCTCATGGCCACTACTGAATCAGTGCATACATACAGGTGATCAGGCTATATACAAACAACCATTATAAACACAGAGAATCCATAAAAGCACATACCTTTCTAAAAGAAAGCCAATTTTAAACAAGGTCAAAAACCTTTATTAACAGATATCACCCACACAGGGGTTTAGTTACACATGGTTGAAAGAAAGTTCACAAAGACAAACATACAAATCCAACACAACAACCAAAAGATTAAAAAGGAAGCAAGGAAAGAAACAAGCAGAAAAATAAAAGCTTTCCCCTCTTATGATGTTGTTGTTGAAGATGTTACTACATCTGTGGGGAGTTGACGGAGGCTGGTAGATGATGGCAAATGTAGAATGTGACGAGGTTAAGAAGATAAAGAAGATGGTATTGATCTTCACCAAAAGCTTGTGGAGATTAAAGCTAACTAAAACCAAAAACTAAACTACACTATAATGAAGAAAAAGGAAAAATTGCAGAAAAGAAAATACAAAGCTTATAAGAATTGAAGGGAATTTGAACCCCCTAAAAATACTAACTTTAAGGTATTTATACCCTCAAAAAGGTGACTGTCCAATCAAGGTAAGGTGGTACCTGACTTTTACTGCCAACTCCCACCAATCTGTCCCATCCACATCACCTTTGTGATGATGGCCTTTTCAAGTTGGTAAAAAGGTGTCAGCACTGGTCCACATCACAAGTTTCCTTTTTGGGCATTTGTCCAAATCAAATCTCTTTATCCTCGTACGCCGTATGGTCACAAGCAGCTCCCTGATGTACTCGGCGGCTGATAGTTGACTACCGAGTGAATGAAGTACCAGATCTCTATGTTGACTTCCAACAGCCTGGTCATTCTGACTTGGGATAAAATGGGTGCTTACTCAGATTCGGTTTAATGCTTTACCGAATCTTCTGGGCACCCAGGACATTGAACACATCTGGTAAGAAGAGTTGGCGTATGGTCATTAATAATATAATAAAAATCTTTTCATTCATTTCCAATGATTTTAATCAAAATATTGAATTTGCGATTTCCCTTTTTGGCTTCCAAAAGTTAAATGTTGTTTGGAATCTCAATCTAATTCAATAAAGATTAATTAGGGGTCATTATTTATATATTTTCTTTCTTTTTGGGATTTTTAATTCTTTTCAGCTAAAGATTTTATTATAATTCCTATTTTATCATATAAAGATTAACCCTCTTTTGGCTTATTAGGCCAAATGTCAATTGGAATCCTAATATAATCCAATGAAAGTTAATTAAGGATTTATTTAGATTATATTTAATTCTTTTGGATTTTGTATTTAACCTATTTGGTTCCTAAACTTAGAAATTTTATTATAGTTCCAAAATGTCCAATTAAATTAAATAAAACTCTTTCAATTTCCATTTTTTATATTCATTCACATGGACTTATTTCTTCTACATTCATGATCTAATTTATATTATTTCATGGTTGTTTTCTCATATCCTTCAAACGGATAATTCTTTTCCATTTTAACTTATTTTTATTCCTTCCGCTCTCATGATGTGATTTATATTATTTCATAATTGTTTTCTCATATCTTTCAAATGGATTTAATTCTTTTCAATTTTAATTTATTTTTATTCCTTTCATATTCATGATTTAATTTTTGTTATTTCATTATTGTTTTTCCATATCCTTCAATTTAATTCTTTTTCCATTTTAATTTATTTTTATTCCTTCCACATTCATGATTTAATTTATATTATTTCATGATTGTTTTTACATATCCTTCAAATGGATTTAATTCTTTTCCTATTTTAATTTATTTTTATTCATTCTCTATTCATAATTTAATTCATATTATCTCATGAATATTTTTTCATATTCTTTGGACACATCTAATTATTTCTTATTCTGATTTAATTTTAATTCTTTCCATATTCATGATTTAATTCATATTATCTCATGAATATTTTTTAGCATATTTATTTCTTTTCCACTTTAATTTATTTTTATTCTTTCCATATTCATATTTTAATTCATATTATTGCATGTGGAAACCATAGAATATTTATTAGGAACCCTACGAACAGGATATTTATATATCTTGGGATAAGCTACCCACCTTACATGCAATACATGTAATTTGAGCCAATCTATTTTGTTTACATTCAAAATTCGTTATGCCATATTTCTAGCATATTTGAAAGTAAAATTCCAAAATTAACCGAATTTTAGGATTGTCATATTTGGGATTGATTAACTATTATATGTTTTGTAGATTTTTAGTTAGGTCATATGATGTGTTTATTTTATTTTATTTTTTAATATTATAAATTGTTATGGCATATAGATTTTTGTATTTTATTTAGGTGATTGTATCCCCTTCCCACATTTTTTATCAATTATACCCCCTAGGGTAGTTTGATATGCAAAGGTTGTAATGTTGTGATGTTTATTACTTTTTTATTGCTTCCTCGTATGAGCGCCGCATGTTTAAATAAACTGAATTTAGGTCTATTTGAATGTATATTTTAATTCCAATTTCTAAACTAGTAAGTGATTCATCCATAACCCAAAATCTCTATTTTATTGTATGGTGGCCTCATCCGATTCATCCACACTAATTTTTCCGATTGAGCTAATCCGGGTGGCGACTCCAATCAAACCTTTTCAAACAGAATTTTATTTGGAAAATTTTATTATTAAAAGCCTTTATGCGCTTCACAGTGTCTTCCGATTCGTTGTTTGCTCACATATTGTTGACAATTCTTGACAAATTGCACAGCATCTTCATCCATGCTGGTCCAAAAGTATCCAGTAAGCCGAGCCCTCCTCACTAGAGCAGATGCTTCTTGATGTGCTCTACATATCCCTTCGTGCATTTGTTGCAAGATGTAGCGGCCATCTTGCACAAAAATACACTTTAGCCAGGGCTGGTGTGAGCACAGGATTTTTTACCCTAAGGCGATGATGAAAATGACATTAGTGAATATCCTTTGAATACCTCGATATGCGTATCGATTGACTTGAGAACTTCGACACCCCCATCATAGAAGACCGAATCAATTGTTTAACCGAATAATCTTAACGGGCTGAACATACGCATACGAGTACGGGCCTAAGGCCCAATGAGCCCAAACCCATACCTTAGGCCCATACCCATTTCCAAAACCTATCAACCCAAACAAAAGCCCATTAACCCAACTAAATAACCCCACTTTCCCCACTTAGTAAAGCCAAATACCAATTAGAAATCTAAAATAAAAATAAAACAAAAAGAAAAAAAGAGCAAAAGGTGAGAAAAAGGTGGAGTGGTGTGCATTTAATGAAGTATGGGGAGGAGTGACAAAAAAGTGGACAAACCCCATGCATATAGGGTGGAGGACATCCAAAGCAACAAAGGGGGGGAGCAGCCATAATCTTTGAAATTTCAGCAGAAAAAAAGATCCCTCTCTCAACTCCAAAAAGCTCTCAAGAACATTCAACCTCATCTTCAACCTTCAACCCCTTTATCCTTCATCTTCTTATCCTTCTTCTTCACTTTTACCTACCCAAAACTTAAAAAACTCACACCCATAACTCCTAACAACTCAAAAGAACAAAGGTTTAGTCCATAAATCTTCTGGTTTTACGAGTTTTACTCACCAAAAAATCATCTTTTCAAGATAAACACTTGTTTCGGTCTTTCGGCGGCACACAGAGTAAGGTCGGGCTCTCAAACTCAACCATTTGCATAATACACGCTTCAAGGGTAATCTCTGAGTCCTAACACTCCCAAAATTACATTTTTTTTCTATTCATTCATGTTTTTAAACAAGTTTTTACATAAAAATATGTAAATCCTCATAAAAAAACCAAAAACCATAACTTTTATTGGGAAAACGGAAATATATTTCTGAAATGACCATGTAGTAATTAAAGATCTCCCCTCTTAGATTATATTTATGTACCTTGACTGATCTAGAGCTTGTGGGGGCGAGATCGAATCTAAAAAGGGTTTAAAATGAAA
>CAOJCR012833024.1:0-10498 GCA_948330485.1 Euphorbia neoarborescens | reverse complement strand
TATATATATATATATATATATATATATATATATAAAATTAACGGGGCCCGGAAAATTAATGGGGACGGGGACGGAGACCCGTGGGGCGGGGAGGGATAATCCCGTTCCCGCCCCGTTTATTAAATGGGGATAAACTTGTCCCGTCCCCGCCCCGTGTACTAAATAGGACGGGAAATCCCCACCTCGATGAGGCGGACTTACGACGGGAATGAACACCGCCGCCCCGTTAACAACCCTACATTGCACCATTGCCGTTCACATTTTAAATGGTTTCCATTAATGAAAAAAGAATTCCCTATGGAAATCCACATCTCTATTAAAACATTCAAATTTTTCTAAAAAAAATTTAGAATTTCTTTTTTTTTTTTTTTTTGTTATCAAAAAACATTTTGATAGAATCGGTTTCGGTCCCCTACCAAGATCAAGACGCTACCTCCGACCCCATTAAACACTTATAGAGGAATTTATGGATGCCCTCACCAATATAATCCTCACACTGACAGACGTAAAAATCAAACCTATGACCTCCCGAAGGAGACAGCCCAGCTCCACCAACTGAACCAACTAACTCTATATAACATGCACCTACTCTAATCTGGATTTCAAATATATATATATATATCAAAACTGAATAAAAAAACTACCACTCCCTCTATTTTAAAATAAATGACTTTTTAAGATGTAAATAAAATTTTTTCTAAACATTTTAAATTTTCAAAAATACTTTACACATATTTTTACATCTTTACCCTTATTAAATAAATAAAAAGTGAAAGAATATAATAGTATAAGGCCAATGTTATTTGTACACAATCCGATGTACACATTTTGTACACAATCTCATCTCCACCATTCATTCTGTTTTGATCCAATAGACCATAAAGAGTAGATCGTATGGTCCATTAGATCAAAACAGAATGAATGGTGAAGATGAGATTGTGTACAAAATGTGTACAACGGATTGTGTATAAATAACGGGACCCATAATATAATGAAACAATAAATAAAGATATATTAATATTTTTATTAATTATATTAATGATTCTTAATATCTATATACTTTTTTAAAACGTCACTTATTTCAAAACGAGAGAAATTATTTGACAAAGATACCTATCCACGACTAAACTTATGTTAAACTTGTTAAAAATTGATTGCCAATAATAAGTCAATTTTACCACAATCTAACTTTTTAACTTCTATTTTACAAAATTAATATATACACACTAAAATTTATCAAAACAGTTAATACATTAGTTACCATAATTTATAAACTATTATTTTAATTAAGATCCCGTGGAGATGAAACGTAAATGTGGAATGAGAATGGACCCAATGAGCGAGGAAGTATAATTCCATTCCCACCCCCCATTTATTAAATGAAAATAAATTTAGACAAAATGCATTCTCATCTCCCTGATCTTTTCTATTTTATATCTTTAACCCCTGATCTTTATTTTTATGATATTGAGTCCTTAATCTTTCTATTTCGTTATTAGCTGCTCTCCCGATTGATGAGATCAGTGCTCGTGTATTATACGATTTGTTATTTAGCACCACGTCAATTAAAAATACACGCATCATATTAAGACCCAATGAATTTTAAACGAATCCAAACTCATTGCCCACTCAATCTGATATGTATATTTTTAACTGACGTGACATATGACTTGTATATTTTTAACTGACGTGCTAAACACCGGATCGTGTAATACACGCACGCTTATGTCATCAACCAAGGGGCCGCTAATAACGAAATAAAAAGATCAAGGACCCAATATCATAAAAATAAAGATCAAGGGGTTGAAGACAAAATGAAAAAGATAAAGAGGGTTGAGAATGCGTTTTGCCATAAATTTATTACCATTCCCATTCCGTTTCCGAATGGGAGGACAATATCATCCCCGCCCCTACCCCAATGGAGCGGGTCTACCGCCTCCATTGACAAGCAATCAGTCATAAAAAACTGCCTTAGATCAACCCAATTACCAAGACACCTTAAAATTCATAAGCACTCAAACATGTTTCAAAAATTATGCTACAAATACGACCTGATATAAATACAGAAAACATGGTGTGATGATCGAAAGAAGTCTAAAACAAAAAAAAAAAAACCAGTATCCAACTTGGCAGTTGAACTCATATCCCCAAAAAGCCATCAGTAAAATGTTGGTGTACGATTCAGTAATGGTATAATGATTAGACATAATTGACATAGCATCTCAGACTCGGACTCGGACTGGAGTTGATTGCAGCAATCAAATTCGAAATAAATCATGTAATATATACTCTTTAAGATATAGTATTTCGTGTCACACCTTTATGGGCTCATATTTCTCACCAATTACTCCACCTTTCTGCTTTTGGAATTGAATGTACCTTAATGTGCTGGCAAAGAAAGCATCAGCAGCAGGGTCCGGTGTGTTCGAATCGCTTTGCATCTCAGTTGTAATCAATTCGACAAGGCTCTGAATCGCAGCAACGGTAATCTGTGGGTTTCCCTTCTCAAAGAAGTAAAGATACCTGCAAATGCAATAAACAAAGATTCGGGTTCAAGTCATGAAATGTTAAATGAGACTATAGAATAAACAATCCAAATAAGACCAAACGGGAAGTGATTACTTGTTTAGAATCTCAACAAAGAGAGCCACTGATCCAGTGCTACCTCGGGCTGCATTCGACATTTGTTGAGCAGCATTTGCAATTCTCACAGCACGCTTCAGGCAAATTAGAACCCTGGCACAAACAAATAACGCAAACAAAATCAATAACAATGACACATTGCGACTACGCCATAAAAGATCAAACCATTCCCTATCAAGAAAACAATAGAAGTTCAGGCCAAAAAATCATTAGTCTATCTCCAGGTTTGTTTTCAATAAATAGTTAAAAAAAAAAAAACTGTCAAAAAAACCACGTATTGGTTAATTACAAATGAATAAGTAACACTGCAATGCTCTGATGAATAATCAATGATTAATTACTCGGCACTCACCTCTCTCCGTCCTTCATATTATCTTGATCATCCACCCAAAAAAGATGAGCACAACCATAGACAGCTCTGCATTGATCGGGTTTCTTTAGAAGCTTGGCAGAATACTGCTCCAAAAAAAGGTCTGAATCAGTACAAATCCAACATATATAATGCAATAAGAATTGAAGTGCATTCAACTGTTAATCTAATTACCCCAGTGGCTTTATGAGTCAAAGTGTCCCTATTTTCAACACCAAAGACGTGCATCCTCTGTAGAGTCCCTATTATTAAATGCAGAGCAGTCACTTGTGCTTTGGAATCCTGTTACACCACGGTGACACAAGTAAAATGAATGATTTGTAAAGACAACAAACTTCTTACTATCAACTAAGTCGGAAATCCGCTTACTGAGATTTCTTCTTCATACAGAATGTATGCTTGGGTGAAAAATTCATATGCAACAGGCTCTAAATCGGAGTCGTTAGCAGCCTAACAAACAAGTTATGGAAAGGGAACACATATCAAGACAAGATGGCAACAGAAAAATGGGCCACAGATATTGAGAAGCCAAGTTATTTTTTTTACCTCGGCACATTGCAAGTACAATCTCAATGCCAATTCTGGAGCAGGGACAGTTGGCAGTACCTCAACCGTCTGATACAATATGGTTTTTATATCATCAAATAAGATATGAAACAGTCATGTTACATTTCTTGCACAGGAGAGTCGGAAGAAAGGCAAACCAACAAAATAGTACCTGATTCAGAAGCTGAAAAATTTTCTTTGGCGTAGTTGATGAATCGTCCCCAAAAGGATTTTCATCTTGCCCCTGCAGTCGCCTAAGCAACTGCACAAACAAGTTCACAGAGAGGATTTTAAATGAAATGTAGTGCTGCAAGACTAAATTCGTCTGCCGAAACTTCGGTTTTTGTTTATCGCAATGGTCTTACAAAGATTTACTAATTCACCAAAGATTTTTACTAATTCCCTCATTGTCAGATACAGAACACACTTAAGTTGTCTTAAACAGGATAATAAGGGCAGAAGCAAACCTTAAGAGAAGAAAACACAAGAGGAGGAATGGTGTATGGTAAACGTTTTGGACCTCCAGTCATGATTTGCTTCCTGACCGCGCAAATGATCTGCAGTATTACATAGAAGATACATATATCAAAAAGAAAAAAAGAAAAAGCTTTTAATATGCCCTACAGCACTCAACAACTCAAATCCACCTTACACCACGTAAATTCTAGGAATTAATGTAGTTAAATAATGAATACATACTAAATTAAATACCTTGTACATTTCCTCTGGATCATCATTATGCAGCATCTGAATAAGACGTGCAACAGAATTCTGTTCCTCTTTAAAATCATCTTCATCAACCTAAGGGTAGAGGAAAGCGCATTGAAAAATTTGGTATCAGAGTTTTTGGAAGCATACCAGGAGAGGAAAAAAAAACAAAACCGAATAACTGCAAAGCTAACCTATAAAATTTATTTGCTAATGAATGTGGCACATTTAGGTAACCATAAAAGCATGATAAAACTAAACAAACCTCCTCATGTGTTCCATCCAAATCCTTAATAAGCCCAGCAATCAATTCAAAAAGTGCTTCAACCTAGAAAGAGAAACAAACCTTGTCATCTCCAAAAATCTATTTTGCTTTCTGAAATTACAGAAAGTTATCTGAAATGAAAGGCTCAAGAGGAGATACCTTGTCAGCAGTAGATATCTGTGTGTTGTTCTTCATAATACTTTGTATAATAACAATTGCCATTACTTTATTAGTCTCAACGTCAAGGTACTCCATGACCCGGGGATAGTTTGAAAGCTTCAATGCAGTGACAACATCATTGTATTTCTCCAAGGGGGCACTTAAGAGAGCCACAATTTGTTTTGTGGCTTTGCTGTCTTCAAGCTTTCCCTTGCCTGATAATTTCTTATAACAAGCTCCCTGAGAGCACAAAAATCACTGTTTATGTAAGAACATCAAAAATACACATCTGGGGAACTATAACCTTAGGTTACTACAGTGAAATCATCACCCGAACAAAAAATGTCACATGCAACTTTAAGCTATATATTTAATGTATTTGTCACCTGATGATTCCCACTCCAAAAACTTCCATTTCTAACAGGAATGTTCCTCATTATGCATGTTTCAAAATGAATTTGCCAGTATGAAATCTAATATCTTATGAACTAAACAACATTTCTCAACCACATTCAAATAAGAAAACATTCTAAAAGAGCCTCCATTTCATCTTTTGTGAAACTTTGTTCAACATTGCACAATTACACAATCTCCAATCTTAAGTTTGTTTAGAGAATCACCCTAACACATTCAGTTCAATTCATGATCCTTAGGAGAACATAGTTGTGGTAAAAGAAAATAGAAGAGAAAAATACAATAGTAAAAATTTCATACAAATTCTATTTACAATATTTCCATGGCGCATCTGTTGTTTAAAGAGCAAAAAAGAGATGTACACCAAAGCCAAAGACCCCTACACTTTGCCAGGAATGAAAATTGAAACGGAGCAGGCATACACAGCACTGATTCACATGCAAAAATATAGATGAGAAAGCAAAAATATACCAACACTTGATCTGCATAATCCAACCGGTCAGGATGAACATGGAGAGTAAATGTGAGGAGAGATGAATACAAAGTCACAGCTCCAAATATAGGCATGTCAACCTGCGCTTCAATCACCTGCATCAACAATATAGTTTTATATTTGCAGGTTAAGAAGAAAAGGAACGAATAACAAAAAGAGTATACAATAATTGGAATGATTCTATATAGATAGTTGAGAAACAAGCTTTATATGGGAAAAAGATCACATAAACTAGGCTGACAACTAGCAATAGTGACTGCAATGTTAACGACATGAGGAGTTGATGTTATAACTTCAAAAAGCATTATTGAATGGAGTGAAGCCTTAAATCAATAAAGTTATATTAATAGTCTTTTTTGAATCCCTTTGGATCTAAATCTAATGTGACTATGTTTGGTACTTTGGTTGGAAGGACGAATAAAGTACATATATTTTTGGACTCGACACTAATCTATACACATTTCCGATTTCTATCCAATCAAGATTTTTGACAAAATCCATTTCCTTCTTTGTCCATCCTCCCAAAGTAGTTAAGCATTAGATCAGTCAACAACCCATAGAAAAAAAATTACCTTCCCAATTGCATTATTCAATTTTGAAAAGGCTTCAACTTGCAGGAACTCCGGCAACACTTCTGCACTTGAAGCGGCGTAATTTGAGAGCCTCTCCATCAATCTCGAAAGCACTGTTTTAATGTCCACAGATGGCTGTGAAAATATAGTCAGAAGAGGAAGCAGAAATTCAGAGCTCAATTTGTTGCATCTATTGAGAGTCTACGGACAAATGTATTGACCAAAACCAGGTTCACACCTGAAGCTGGGGGCATGCCCCTAATAAAACTTCCAGGGTTTGCAAATGATACTCATCCGGAAAGACTTGAATAATGCAATCCATCAGGTAGAATTGAGCAATCTCATCTTTACAATTGACCACCTGCCAAAATAATTGAGGGGCAGAATTTAGTTTGGGAAGAAGTATAAATAACAAAACCCATAGTTTCAAATACATTTTCAATAGAGATACATAAAGGTCAAACCTGTTCTAGAACTCTTGGTAACACTGTTTCTTTGTACAGATCAAGATCGACACCCTCTATCTGACTGAGGACATGAAGGTTCTTCCCAACCTATTAGATAGAAGGAAGAAAACACTTAGATGATCATGATTCATGTGCACTGATATACACAACCAAGTTGCAGTATGAAATTATCCATTTACAAGGTACAGGTATTACAAGATCACGTAGCTCGCTCCGTTCTTTCTCCCGCTTCTCCTTTTCCCGGGCAGGTCCCTGCAGACCAGAAAGCCCGACAGCAAGCCTCAACACAGGATCAGCTAAGAGTATGAATGATTGACAAGCAGAATAAGACCTGCATGACCAGAAATCATGCCCTCATGATGTGTTTTACCTTCATGACATGCAAGCATGGTGCATGCCAAACATGAGAGCAGACAGTCATAGATATTTCAACCAACCTGATGTTGCATCCGCACCCACAGCTTGTTCATCTCCGTAAAATTTTGCAGCACAAACTCCACAGCGTCCATGACAGTGTCTGCATCCCTGCAGGAGGCCAAACAATCAACACATTCTAAAGTTTCATTTTACAATTTACCACAAGACTACAAGTGAACCACAAATAAACACTTAGATGTTATGTAGGAATATTGAGGGATAGAAAACAATTGTGAGAAGACAAGAAAGAGGACACTAAGAAAAGATATGAATTTCCAAGACAATCAAAACTGAGGAAGTACCATAAATACCTACAAAAGCAGTCGTATCCCCTGCAACACATCTAATCATGGATAATAGGTTAAAGAGTCATTCTCTTTCTTCTTTCTATCCCCTAGAATAACAATAATCTTTTCCTTCTATATCCCACAGAGACTCTTAAACATAGAGGAAAGCGATGAAAATATGGCTCTTCCAGCTTGGTGCTACAACAAAGGTAACGCTCTCCGAATGTTACTGTGATGGGAATATGATATAAAGCATTTCAAAATCTACATATCCTCAGTAAAACTACTACTGATGAATTTTCCTGTCAAGATTTAGTATACTCACTAACCCTGAAATAGGAAATCTATATTGCAATTCATCTAACTCAACCTTGACTTACACCACACTACCACAGCATTTACAGATGTCAACTTCCACTAAATGATATGTCCATAAAGGCATAAACATAGAATAGATTTCAAAAAGAAGTTTAAAAATCCTTACCCTTCATATTCAGAACCAATATCAGGTAATTTGTCCCTACTGACTTGAGAAAGATAACTCCTTAAGAATAACCCGCGAACAGGATTCTGAATGCCACGGCACATTTCCACAAGATCTTTAAGGACATCTTTAGCAGGAGCTTCTTTAGATTTTATGTATACTGAACCTACAGTACAAAGGAGGTACCTGATATGGAACCAATTGGAAGGAATAAATTTAACGTTAAAACTTTGCACAAATACCATATCATCTTCTGAGATACCTTTGATAAGCAGTCCAACAAGCATTAAACAAAAATCGCATTCAAAAACCTTGAAGAGGAAAATTGATAATATTTAATTTCATCATTTGTTCTCAATTTCACAAAAAAAAAAAAAAAATTCTGCTTACCAACTAACTTATATAAAAGCCAGATGTATTATACAAACAGCCCATCTGCTTTTTAACAGGACCATACATCCTAACATTAAAATCAATGAAGATTTGCTTCAATATAGCCAGCTAATTAAGGATTTTCATCTGCAAGAACTTTCAACATCCTCAATTAATATATATGGTCCAATGATCAAATTAGGACAAAAGCGGATCAAACATCCAGGCCTCTCTATGCTTCATTGTCGTCTCTTTTAAGTGCAAAAAGTAAATGGAACATACAGTATAGCATAACAGCATAAAACAAGCAAAACAATGAAAAGAACAGATAACTTTGGTTGGATTCAAAGACATTCAGTGAGAAAATACCTTTGGTTGTTCATTCTATATATTTGCAGTGAAAGGGAAAATATGATCATGGAAATACTTGAATGCATGAGCTCAGTCAAAGTTGGAACATTACTGGTTAATGCCATAGACACAATGACAAATGTATAAGAACAGATAACTCGGTGTAAGCATCCAAGGCACCATATAACCAAAATAAATCATTACCACAAGGAAAAATAAGAGCTAACTTAGGCATTTGTACGCAACAATGGTTCGTTCCTGGAAGATTTTTGTTCATACTAAGAAAGCAGTTTGTATTACTAGGATTCTAAATAACAAATAACACTTTGATACCAAATTAACCTTATTAAATAAAATTTGAGAGTAAAAAATCACAAAAAATAATTGAATAACAAGAGAACATGAAAAGGAAAGAAAAAACACAAATGAAAATGGACTTACAATCGTGGCAATATGTTACCAGCATGCTGCACAAGTTCATACAAATCAATAATTGAGCAACCTCGCCGAGTCTCTTCCTTGAAGAAAATCTCCAGTTTCCTCAGCTCATCAAATGCTCTCATATCTAAAAACATCAAAGACATATCACAAACAACAAATTCTACAATTGCTAACTCGAATTCAAATCACAATTCTATAGAAACGAAATTAGATCTTGAAAAACAAGCCCTTACAGAGTTCATAATATTTATGAGGGGATAGCTTCGAAGTCCGCAACTCAGACAGCATCTGCGCTGAATACTTCAAAGCGTCTCTGAGATTATTGGAGTCCTGAATATAATTAGGGTTTTCCATTACTCAATTAACCTCTCGACAGAAATGTTGAAGAATCTACACCAATTTCTCGAAACAACGAACAATTGAAGCGGAAAATAGGGTTACCAGAGCGCGATGCATGTAGAAGGCATTCTGTTGAAGGCCGGCAATTCCCGCCGCCAGCCATTTCTCTTCGTCTTCCACTCCATCGGCGATCATTTTGTCTCACTAGCTTGCTCTCTCTCTCTCTCTAAAACGATCTTTAATTTTATCGAAGGTTGCGTTTTGACTTTGCTTTGTATTTTTGATGAAACTCAACTCCCGTCAAGTACAAGCCTATTTTCGATCCGGGTTGATCCGGTGATATTCGGGTCACGCCTTGCCTGTTGCAAATGCTACCTGATCGAATCTGGGCCGTCAATTCTCACAAACTGATCCACGTGGCTTGTTGTGAATTAATTTGGGCTTAAACATGTCCATGGTATGCGGGCCTATTAGGCCCGCTAAACCCAACCTGTTTTGGGCCATATAAGCTTGGACAGCTTAAAATTTTTGAAGCTCAATCCGAGCCCGACTTGTATAGGCCTACAAATTTTAAAGTCAGACTTTGACTGTCCAAAAAAATATATAATCCGACTCGAATCCAATCCGTAAATATTAATAATAATGATATATATACATACTAAAATTAAAATATAAAACTTGATTATTTTTAAATAGATATGGCTATGGGTATTTGGGTCTGTAAGGCCGGCTAAGCCCAAGCCGCTTTGGGCGGACTTGTATTCTAATTTTATGGTCCAAATCCAATAAAATAGAATGCGGATTGAGCTGGATTTAGGCTGAACTATTTTTCCTTTAAATCCATCAAATTTAGCCCGTGGATATGTCTATTTGGGCTTCATTAAAATTTCTGATGTGGATCTAATTCACATTTGATGCATGATGACATTTATGTTAATGGAAAATTCAATATTTATTTTATTTTTAATAAAGTAAGTTTATTTTGTGATTTTTATCCATTAATATATAAGAATTACAAAATAAATTTATTTTGTCAAAAATAAAATAAACATAACTTACATCTATATTAATAGTTTGGCAATTCGTCTGACATCTAAGATAACAAAAATCACACTAAAACTAGTTGAATTGAAATTCATTTATACGGTTTTAAAGTTAAAATGCCTAAAT
>CAOJCR012831344.1:0-15441 GCA_948330485.1 Euphorbia neoarborescens | reverse complement strand
TTCCATAACTTTCAACTTCAAAAACTTTAAGAACTAAACCCCAAATCCTCAAATTTCGACTTAAATCTTCGTTATCATCTTACATTCATAATGTACTTGTCAATTTTGGGTGGGGATGTGACACCCATCCTCTCTCTATTTTTGAGTCTATGATTAGTCAATATGCTTCATGAGTATTTTGGGTAGAGCTTGCTTAGAACTTGTAACTGTGTATCTCAAATAAAAAAAAATATACATGTTGTGTTTGTTATAGCTCGGACTTCCTCTTCTTTTCATCTGAGCTACCCTTTCCATTGTGAGTTGTTGTGTTTCAATAAATGCCAAAACTCTAATTCATTTTATTTTTCCTTCAAGCTTCGTATTTCGTTATGGGGATAATTATGAAAGATTTGACTTCAATGCTTTATGAGTCAAGAGTGCTTTTGGAAAGTAAATCCAAATCCCTTTTGTTATCTACTTTCATCTCTTCTTTTATCTTACAAACTCAGACCTCTTCGCTTGTTTATCCGAGTTGATGCTTGGTAGTTGGGACCTATGTTTGAAAAAAAATAATAAAAAAAGAAAATTTGGGGATGTATAGTTACTTATCTTTTGTGGACCCATGTATTATTGACTAAATTCACAATTTGATGACTCGGGAAAGAGAGTTGTAGACCCAAACTGACTTTTGACTACCTTACCCTCAGCCTTCATACATTACACCCACTTCTGGTTCTCTGATTTTTCTCGTTAACCAATGACTGTGTTAGGATTGCCATTACTTTGCCATGTGATGTATAGTATGCATGATTATGTGTGATTTCCTTGATTCACCTAGAAATGAGAGCATTTTGAGCGACCACTAGTGAGGTTTAAATACGGTTATATAAATACGAAATGTTTCTTATCGTTTGATCAATTTAGACTTGAAAGTGTGTATCTTGTAAGAGTTGTTGTCTATATGCATTTCATGCGACTTTGAGAACTATGATGCATGCTTAAGGATTGGTGAATTGGCATGGTAAAATCAGAGCTAGTTTTTCAGGCAAAAGTGAATATTTGCGTTCTGTGTTCTTCATTACTCTCTTGAGGACAAGTAAGATCTTAAGTGGGGGGTAGTTGATGACGTCGGGTTTGACCTCACTTTGATTTTGATATAGTTAATGGAGTTTCCGTAGTGTTTTCATACTTATTGGTGGTGTTTTATGGGTTTACAGTGTTTCAGTGTTTATGACGTATTATGTTAGTTTTCTGTGTTTAGTTTGCATTTTTGATTATCCTATGTGTTATGTTATTTGGTTTTACTTTGTTGATTCCTTCACGGGAATGTTTGTGTGTTCATAGACAGGACTTAGGTCAGGATTCCCGAAATCTATGTAAAGAGGTATACAGAAGAGAGTTTTAAGAAGGCAGAGGCATAACACGAGTTAGTGTTTCAGAACACGACTTTGTGTAATTGAGTTACAGAAGATTGAAATCAGATGCAGCCCAACACGAGTTCATGTAGAAGGACACGAATTTGTGTAATTGATGGGCAAAAGCTAGAAATCAGATGCAGACCAACACGACTTAGTATGGAAGAACACAACTTTATGTTGGCCATACACGATCTCGTGTGGAGGAGCCCAAATCGTGTAATTCAGACCATGCTACTTAGATACAGAACACGACTTCGTGTAGGCAGTACACGACTCGTATAGTTTGGATGCAGATTGACTTGAAGATTCAGATGTAGATCATGACTTCGTGTGGTCACTACACGAATTCGTGTTACTTGTCAATTTTTACACAAACTTTTATTTTCAGTAGGATTTTAATTCTTGTTTAGCTAAAACTATAAATTGAACTTTGTAAATTAGGTTTTCTTTATCCAGGATTGCTGTAACTTTCTCTCCACCCCCTTAGAACTCGGTTTTTAGCTTGAACAACTTTAGTTGCTATAACTTGGCTCTAGTTTTGGGAGATTTTCTCCACCGATTTGTTTCCAATAGCTAAAGTCTGGTTAGCGGTATAGTATGGGCTGTTCTAACTCTCTTTCTGTATTTTTAATTAGTTGTGAATCGTGACATAGATTCGGATTTATGTTTCATTTATTTCTATTCTTCTTTAATTAACAATATTTTCAGTTAATGTGTGCATGTTTATTGTTATTGCAATCTTAGTAAATTTCGTATTTCGAAATGGTTTTATCTATTAAGTTCATATAAGTCAGTCTCACCAGATTTGGAACCCTGGAAATCGTAGGGAAGTGACAAATTCACGAAGTTACGGACCCTTAATTTTTGAACCTTGGACCTAGTACTACCCTGAAAAATAGAGAATAGGCTTGGGACTCATAGACCTAGGTTTGCGAGATTAATACTTTTGCATGCGTAGCAGTCATATGTTAATCTATGTTTATTGGTAATCAGAGTTTCACTCTATTTCATTCCGGGGAAGTTCGGGAATCTGGATCACCTTAGTTAGGTTTAGTTTCGATTTAGTGTAGTTAATTATCAACCTTATTTATCCGCTCGAGCAATTAAGATACCGAGTAGATCAGTGCTTATGGTATACATCCCGTGCATTGATACCTGGACTCTACCAGATTATTACTTGACATCGACGAGGTACACAGTACACTGCCCCCGAAAGAGAGACTTTCAAGTGTTACACTTGGGCGCTGTCATAAAACCACCCAAGTAATACGTGTATAATCATCTACTAAGTTGAGAAAATATCTAGCTCCTATTGTTGTAAGCAGTTTATACGGCCCCCATAAATCAACATGCTGTAATTGAAATCTAGCTGAAGTGGTTATCTGACTTCTATGAAACATAGTACTATGTTTCTTTGCAAGATGACAAACATCACACTGATTATTTACCAAAAAATCAGTTACATTGCTATCTCTAATATGAGTCAATGCATCACTAGACGACTGTACAAGATGCAAATGCCACAAACTCGGCTTATTAACAATAACAGCAGCTCAACCAACAAACACAATATTATCAATTAAACAAGTTTTGAATTTGTCAATTATAGTAGAAGAAAAAGACTGCTTATCTAAGAGGTACAACCCATCCGTTTGCCATGCCACAACAACTATTTTCTTAGATCAGTCTCGTAGGTAACAATAATCCTTATAGAATGTAGCCTACAACTATAATTGATGTAATAGTTGACTGACAGATAACAATTATACTGAAATTATGGGATATACAAGACCTCTGTAACTCTCACATCTGTAGACAATTGAATGTCTCCCTTATACTTAAGTTGGACTATACTTCCATTTGGCAAGGTGACTTCATATCTATAACTTAATCTAGTTTAGCTCACAAATAGATTCTTCACTGGAGACATGTGTACTGTTGCACTAATATCGACAATCCATACATTTTCACTATAATTATGACCAAAAGGAATAGAAGACTGACCTGATAAACCTGCAAAAGCAGAGAAATCTGTATGTAGTGGTGTGGCAGATGTACTGTCTTTGTGCTTCATAGCTCGGTACACTTCCTTAATCACTGTACTCAGATCTGGTTCATCTTGTATCCCTGAATCATCACTTCTTTCATTAGGTTGTCTGATTATAGAATTTACTTTGTTTCTTCCAATAGGTTTCTAAAATTGACTATGCTCCTTGTGGTCCTTCTTAACATCAACACTGTCCTTCCCTTTCCTCCACTATGAAGGATAGCCAATTAATTCAAAGCATGTTGCTCGTACATATCCTATTGAATCATAGTTGTCATAGTACAAATCTTTTTTAGACTCCATTTTCTTCTTAGTTCTGCCTTTTGACTTCGTCTTGTTATCATAACGAGCCAAATTCACAGCTTTGATATGCTGTTCGAGTGAAATTTCGTTCGGTTTTTCAATTTGTAACAACATTGAATAAGCTTTGTTCAAATTTGATAGAGGATCCATCAGTGTAATCTAATTGTGTACATGATCATAATTATCCTATAGTCCCATAAGAAACTTAATCAACTTATCCTCTTCATTCAATTCGAAAATACGTTGAACTAAATTGCAAATACAATGTCGAGTTGCCTAACAATTACAGTAAGGTATTGGCCGTAAGAAAGCCAACTCATCCCAACATCTCTTCAATGTGTTATAATACATCATTATTGACATATTACCTTGGTGTATGAGGCTTATTTCACGTTTCAACTGGTAAATCTGCGGTCCATTACTCTCTCTAAATCTGTGTTGCAGATCCTTCTATATTTCTATAGCTGTTGAAACATACTGGAATCCATCTGTGATTTCCTTTGAAATCGTGTTCAATACCCACGAGGTAACCAGACAATCGTATTTGATCCATCGGCAATACATATTTGTTCCTTCGGTAGGTATTTACAAATCCTCTGTTACATATTCAGCCACTTCCTTAACTCTTAAAGCACGCAATATCGATTGACTCCATGCCATATAGTTGTTTACGGAAAGCTGAATAATTGTAAGTATCAGACCTGGATTCTTATTAGCCTGAACTCCTTCCATCTTATCGCCGTCGAAGACATGCTCAACTTTAGTCGATTTGAGATCCTCAAATCGATTTGCATTTGGATTTCATATAGGCAGCATTTAGATCGAAAGAAAAACCTAGAGCTCTAATACCATGAGAAAAGCAAAGTTTATTATTCTGGAATTGCTTCTTTTTCATATAATTCTCATTGTATATAAGAGCTTCTATTTATAGATAGCATACAAAACAGGGGAAAAGGAAAAAGAGAAAGTAACCGTTATAAACAAGCAACAACTATGATTATTCCATTCCATATATACACATATGCTTAGCTATTGGAATCCTATTTCGATTATTATTTTTGAAGATGACAAAATAATTTTTAAGTGTGTTTAAAAATAAAATATTTTAATTTTGATCCCATTGGTGCTTTAACGTGGCTGTTATTTTAAGTATGTTTGCAAAAAAGTTTAAAATTGTCTCCATTAGATAAGGAAAGCATCTTTTTTATTACCAAATATGGAGAGGCAAACAGGTAGAAACAGGGTTGACCATTCTGCTCAATTCCAATTTTGGAATTAAATCAACATCTTGTCTGACCAAGATCAGGAGTAGTCTGAAAAGGTAATGCACAGTTGGAATCCCCATGAAGAAGATAAAGCCTCTATCAAATGGCCACAAAGTCTGATCCAGTGACCCAGCCTCCAGCGGCTAGACTTGTAGGATCACTATATATAAAGAAAGTCTTCCAAGAAGAAAAAAAAGAATGAAGTATCATAGAGAAAGAAAATCAAAGAACTTGAGCTAAACCATTTTTGTATTCTCTGTACTCCGAAGAAAGAAATTTTTGAGTGTTTTAAGTACTGAGCTGTAAATCTTTCTTCCATTCAATCTTTCAATATCACTTGTTATTACTGCTAAGAGTAAGCAATAGTTTTAGCTTAGTTAGCTTGAGAGGACGGTACTCAGTCAGGATTATAGACTAAGTTGTAAATATTTTGAGTCCTACCTGAAAGGATCCCCAGTGTATTGAACTCTCAAGGGATGGTACCTTGGGGACTTGACATAGGCAACTGTGTGCCGAACCAATATAAATCGCTGAGTATTTCTTTCCAACTCTGAACTCTTTATTTTTTAGTCGATACTTACTTGCTCTCATTTTCATATACTACTGAAATCTTTAGCTGAGCTATTATTAAGTACATGCTACTGAGTTCAACAATTTTAAGTACATCTGCTTCAGTCTACTTCTGGAATCAGTTCGAACTGATTAAAGTAAGTTCTCTTCATACTGAGAACCAACCATACCGAATCTCTTCACCAACGGTTTAAAGTATTTCCAATCTGAAAGATTTGTACTGAATATTTTTTAAAAGCCCAATCCAGCCCCCTCTTGTGCTACTTTTGGCCTTTTATTGAGACTAACATTTGGTATCAAAGCTTAACCTCTACATTTCAGATTTAACAATCATAGAGGAAAGATCAAATGGCCAACTGCATCAGATACCTCCCCGAGAATGAAACGACTCAGATCCTTCCTTAAGGATTATCAATCACCTGGCCTCCCTTGTTCCTTGGGTCTTGCTACACATTCTGGAAAAACCGTATGAAGAACTTCATCTAGGCAACCGATATGATTTCCTGGAGGGAAATAGTCAATGTTCTATATGTGCCCACAAAAAAAACTACTGAGGGAGAGATTATAGAGAAGACTGATGAGGAGCTGGATGACCTCGATCTGAAGAAGCTTCAGACGAATGCCATGACTATCAATATCCTACATGGTGTTCTAGACACTAATGAATACAAAAAAACTTGGTATGTGAAACAGCCCAAGAAATATGGAGAAAGCTGGAGGTTACCTATGAAGGCAACATTAGGTGAAGGAGCACAAAATCAATCAGCACATACGTCAGTACGAGCTGTGTGAGATAGAAGAAGGGGAGAAGGTAGCTGACATGAATGCCCAATTCACATACATTGTACTGAAGAGGCTGGGAAAGGTGATCTCAGAAGAGGAACAAGTCAAGAAGGTTCTCACAAGTCTTCCAAATAGCAGGCAGGCTAAGAAGACTTCCATTAGAGAGGTGCAAGATCTTACAAAGTACAAACACGATGATCTGATGGGTTCTTTAATGACCTATGAAGGCTTTCAAACCGAAGGAGAAACTAGAGAAAAAAAGGGAGAAATCCATCGTACTGAGGGTGAATAATACTATCTCTAGGCCAACCTCAGAAGATGAGGATATGGCTATGATTACTAGAAAGCTAAGAAGAATGTTGAGGAAAGGGGAGAAGTTTCAAAAGAGAAATTTCAAGAAAGGAGATCAGTACAAATAGGAATCATCTTCAAAGCCTATCACGTGTTTTGAATTTCATAGTTTAGACACATTAGATCCAGCTATCCCAAGCTAACCAGAGAAAAGAAAGATATAAATAAAGCAATGGTGGCAACTTGGAGTGACAGTGATGATTCTTTTGAAGATGAAGAGACCAATTATGTTGCCAACATCTGTTTCATGGCTAAGGAGACAGATAGTGACTCTGAAAATGAATGAGGTACTATAGAAGCAAGCACCTCACAGGATATTGAGGTAACTAACTCTCATTTATCTATTAATGAGATCACTGAATTAGTCTATCAAATGTATCAGTGTCTCGAATCTTCCATGTAAAAAATTAAATTTCTAAAATAGAAATGTACTGAGCTAGAAATTGAAAACACCTCTCTGAGTTTAGAAGTAAATCTTCTGGTAGAAAATAACTCTTCATGTGATAGTACGATAAATCAATTAAGATTGCAAATAAATGAGTTATTATAAAACAATAAATGTTTGCATGATAAAATAGAATCAATAGCTAAGTCTACTCAATATCAATATGCCATAAAACCTAATACTGGGTATAAGAGAAGATATTTCAGACCCTCTGATAGATAGTTCAATAGGCATACTGAGTGTGACCACTGTCTGAGACCTGGTCACACCTATAGAGTGTATAGGATAAGGAATGGTCAGACTAATGAAAGAACAGTCTGGAAACCCAAAGCTAATAATAAAGGACCCGACTTAGTTTGGGTACCTAAAAATAAGTGATTACCTTGCAGGTTGGCCTGAGATATGTAGAGAAGTCAACAATGTGGTATATAGACAATGCATACACAAGGCACATGACTGGTGATAGAAGTCAGTTCATCACCTATACTGAATAGAGGAATGGAAACATCAGCTTCGGTGGCAACAAGAAAGGGAAAATTCTTAGGCATGGAACTAATGGAAGAAGCCCAACTATTGAACATGTTTCCCTAGTCTCAGGTTTGAAGTATAATCTATTGAGTGTAGCTCAATTATGTGATAAGGGTTATAAAGTTATTTTTGAATCTCATGGATGCACTATTATTGATTCTGAGACTAAGAAAATTGTTTTATTTGGTCCTCGTACTGAAAACGTTTTCATGATTGATCTGAACAAAAAATTTTCAAATGATTTTTGTTTAGTCTCTAGAGAAGAAAACTTATGGCTTTGGCATAGAAGAATGGGTCATGCTAGTATTAATCTTCTATCCAAATTGGCCAAGAAACAACTTGTTAAAGGATTACCAAGTATTAATTTTGATAAAGATCACTTATGTAATGCCTGTCAGTCAGTTAAACAGACCTAAAAATCCTTCAAAAGCAAAAACATTGTCTCTACTGAGAGACCACTTAAACTGCTGCATTTAGATCTTTTTGGTCCAGCTCAGCTAATAAGCTTGGGTAAAAAAGAAGTATTCATTAGTTATTGTGGATGATTTTTTACGTTTTACGTAGGTTCTTTTTCCCAATAGCAAAGATGATTCTTTTGGACATTTTTCCAATCTTTGCAAATGCATTGAGACTGAAAAGAATTTAAAAATTGCTCATATTAGAAGTGATAATGGAAGAGAATTCAAAACCAATTCTTTGATGAGTTCTGTAAAAACAAGGGAATTAATTATAATTTCTCAGCTCCTAGAACACCTCAACAAAATGTCGTTATTGAAAGCAAAATTAGAACCCTTGTTGAAATGGCCAGAACTGTGCTAAGCGAGAAGGATCTTCCAAAATATTTTTGCGGTAAGGCTATCAATACAGCCTATTACATTCTCAATAGGGCTCTCATCAGAACTATATTAAAGAAGACCCCATATGAGTTATGGAAGGGACATAAGCCAAGAATTGTGTATTTCAGAGCTTTTGGATGTAAATGTTTTATTTTAAATAACATGGATACCTTAGGCAAATTCGATTCAAACTCTGATGAAGGAAATGTCCTTGGATATTCTTCATCAAGTAAAGCTTATAGAGTTTTCAATAAAAGAACCTCAATAGAAGAAGAATCAATACATGTCGAATTCGATGAAACTAACCCCTCTATGCAGAAGAAAGTTGAAACAAATGATACTAATGAGCACTTAAGAGGAAAAGGCATCAACAGCCTTACTGAAAAGACTTCAGCAGCTCACTACAGTAGTGAAGTGAGCTCAAACATCAGTAATCATACTGAAGGCAATTCAATAGACCCAGTACCCAATGCCAATATTGAAGGTATAACTACAGATACTCAATTAAATAACCTTCATCAAACTGAGAATGCAGGAACATCTCAACAGAAAGGTGTAATTATTGGAATCTAAGAGAAAGATGATAAATATGGATTCCCTGTAGAGAATAGATATCACAAAAGTCATCCTCCATAGAATATCATAGACCGACCTGAAAAAAAATGATGACGAGATCTAAGCTGAACAGATATTCTGGGAATGTTGCCCTCATCTTAGTACTAGAACCATGAACATTTCAAGAAGTTGAGACTGATGAGTACCAGATGATTTCCATGCAGGAAGAACTTGATAAGTTCAAGAGAAACCAAGTATGGGAACTAGTACCCAGACCTAGTGGCAAGTCAATAATAGGTACTAAGTGGGGCTTCAAGAAAAAACTAGACAAGTCAGGGAACATAGTCAAGAACAAAGCCAGATTGGAAGTATAAGGGTATAAGAAATAAGAAGGTATTGATTATGGTGAGACCTTTTCTCTAGTAGCCAAGTTAGAAGCCATCAGAATCTTATGTGCTTTTGCAAGTCATATGGGATGTAAACTTTTTCAAATGGATGTTAAAAGTGCCTTTCTCAATGGCTTCATTGAGGAAGAAGTTTTTTTAAACAACCTTCTCGCTTTGGGGATTTGAAATTTCCTGAACATGTTTTTAAACTGAGCAAAGCCCTTTATGGTCTAAAACAAGCACCATGTGCTTGGTATAAGAGATTGACCAACTTTTTGATTTCAAAAGAGTTTTTTAGAGGCAAAGCTGATACTACCCTTTTTATTAAAAAGAAATCTCAGCATATTCTACTTGTTCAGATTTATGTTGATGATTTCATTTTTAGTAGTACAAATGAACTCTTATGCAAAGAATTCAGTAGCTTGATGCAAGCTGAGTTTGAGATATCTCTGAAGGGAGAAATGAACTTCTTCCTTGGACTACAAATCAAACAAAGAAAAAGTGAAATTTTTATAATTCACTCCAAGTATATCCGTGAGATACTGAAGAAATTCAGTATGAAAAACTGTAAGTCAAAAGCAACTCCAATGAGTTCAGATATTTTACTGTGCGAGGATAAGGCTGATAAGTCAGTCGACAACAAGCTATACAGAGGTATGATTGGATCTTTACTATATATAATCGCCAGTAGACCTAATATTCACTTTTCAGTATGTTATTGTGCACGCTTTCAGTCTAATCCAAAGTAATCACATCTAATAGCTGTTAAGAGAATTTTAAGGTATTTGCATAGTTCAGTAGATACAGGGTTATGGTATCTAGTCAACTTAAACTTTAAGCTGATGGGGTATACTGATGCGGATTATGGGGGAGACAGACTGCAAAGGAAAAGCATATCAGGAGGATGTCACTTCCTTGGAGACTTTCTGGTGTCTTGGTTCAGTAAGAAGCAAGCCTCAGTAGCCCTCTTAACAACTGAAGCTGAATATATTACTGCTAGAAGCTGCATTGCTTAACTCCTATGGATCAAACAACAACTTGAGGATTTTGGGATCAAGTTAAATGCCATTGAGGTAAAATGTGGTAATAAAAGTGTAATTGACTTATATAAAAACCCTGTCCATCATAATAGGATGAAGCATGTCAGTATCAAACATCACTTCATCAGAGACCATGTTCAGAAGGGAGACATGAAGCTGACTTTTGTACCTTTTGAATATCAACTAACTGATATATTCACCAAGGAACTAACCAAGGATCAGTTCATGAATCTCAGAGGAGCCATTAGAATGAAGAATCCTCTTTAGTAGAACTGTGTACAGCTCATCAATCCCTGTTATTTACTTTTTAAATGATCTTAATTATTGCTATTCCATATATGCTTCATTAATTCTGGCATTTTTAGTCCCCCAATAACTCCATTTAAGTTTATTACGGCTATTAGACCTCTAGTCCCCCAACGGTTAGAAACCTTTCAAATCTTAGGGATATTACATCTTTTCACTTTAATCCTTCCTATATATAGGGTGATAGTAAATCTTTTTTCACACCTTGCTTTCTTGCTTAATTGCTACTATTTTTCAAACTCTCTCAAAATCCCTAAAACTCTCATCTCCTTTTGCACTCTATCAAAATGGTAGTAAAATGTAAACACTCCAAGAACTCTAATAAGACTCCAGATAGACAATACCCTAACATTCATTCGTGCTCTGTCCTTAGACCTCAGACTTTCGATTTCTCTTACATCTCTTCCACCGAACCTTTCAAGACCTAGATTCACAGGCAACACTAGAGAACCTTTCTCAATATTCAATCACTAGTGTTTGAGGACCTCGTCACTAAGTTCTATGGTAATATGCTGAGGGACAACCTCCGTCGTGACTACTTCCATACCTTAGTGCAAGGAAAGAATATAATGATCACTCCAAATTATCTAAGTGAAGTATTAGAAGTAGATGTGGATGGAACTACCCTCAGAAAAGAAGGAGACGAAAAGAAAGTTAAGGACTTCGATCTGAACTATTTAGTGATAGAGGACCTCTCTAGGAATTTGATTTCAACCTACCTGCCCAAGGATGCTAGGCTTGCTCACTATGTTACGGCTCAGTAAATAGTACCAAAATGGTTCAGGAAGAAGTCACTATCAAGATTCGAGCTCTGCATCATATGGCACATACTAAAACAAGCCACTAAACATTCCAGTACTGATCATCTCTCAAATGATGTAGCTAAAGACTTTTCTTCCCTATGGCTATTTAATCATAGACATCCTTAAATACTTCTCAATCAGCCCTACTGAGGTCATGGCACTCCTTCCTATCTCAGTTATGGATGCAAAAATTCTTTTCTACTTAGAGTTCAACAAGCACTATGAGAAAAAAGAAGCTCCTCCTGTCAAGATTCACAAGCTCAACAAGCCAACCCATTCTTAAAAGGCCAAAGGAATCATATTCAAACTCTCGACCAAAATGGTTAAGTCTCAGACCTCTAGTATGATTCATGTTACTAAAGTTGAAAGCTAAGAATGTGAGACTGATGATGAAGACCTTACTGCTCTGCTGGAAGAAGTTCAGAGACATCCTGAAGAACCAACGCCTACTCAATCCTCTTAACAATCTCTCTATTAGACTCCTATTGAGCATTTCTTTCATCCATCCAACTCTAATGAGATAGTCCCCTCTAAACAAGCTCAGTTTGTCGATCCCCAATCTCCAATTCTTTTATCTCCTATTCCAGCTATTCCTCAAACTGCTGCTTTACCTCAGTCTCCACTTTCCACTGAGGTAATTTATATAGAGGATCCTTCCTCTAAAGAACCAACTTTCAACTAATCTGAGGAGATCACCGAGTAACCATCTGAGTGCATTGTTACTACTCATACTCCTTTACCAACTGCTCCAACTGAGACTCTCCAACTTCAGAGTCCTCAGCCTCAAACTCCTCATTCACCTCAACTGCATACTTCTCTTCCTACTCTATTTTAACAAATCCCTGCAGCTCAAGGAGATCCGTCTACCAATCTTATTGAGACTCTTATAAACCAACTTAGAGCTTACTTGCCTCAGAAATATGTTGCTTCCCTTGCTCCTTAACCTTTATCAATCAATCTAAATGATTTTATTTGATTATGAGCGAAATCAATAGTCTGAAGGCAATGGTCCACAATACTACTGCTCTGTAAGTATCCTCCCCTTCACTGACCACGATTGATAGAATGGCCACAGTTCAACTGAATATGATGACTCAGTTGAATGAATTTCATTTTGTTTTGAAGACAATGCCATCTTCTCCTTTGTTTGCCTCATTGGTCAAGACACAACTTCAATCTGACTTTGATTTTCTAGAGAAATTGGTCAATGAGAATGCGTAAGGGATGAGCTCTACGAATGACATCATCAAAGAGCTAGTGGCCCTCAGAATGCTACCTTGGAAACCATAAAGGCTAATCATTCGAAGATGGCTTCTGAACTCAATGCCTATACTACTAAGGCCACGAAGATTGAGACTAAAGTGAAATCCATGTCTGGTTATCTTGTCCGAGCCATTCAGAATCTCTGCACTCATGTTTCCAAGAATGCCATATAGAACACTAAGGCTTTGAATTTCTTAGGAGACGCTATGAGGAAACAGCTGGATTTTCCTCTTGAAGTTTCGAATCAATGGGCTGCATACACAGCTGATATGAACGCTTATTTAGCTCAATTTTAGAGGACTTCTCAAGAGCTTACCTCAAGATAAATACCTTTACTAAGGAATTCTCTTACTCCTACCTCTGGTACCGATGCTACCAAAATGGGGAAGAAATATTCTGAATTTGATAATCCTAGATCTTCTGAACCTAGACCTTCCAACTCTAATCGAAGACGTCCTAGTAGCTCTAAGCCTTCTAGTTCTAAGTACTATATTTATTTAGAACTGTTTTGGCTTAATTCTTATTATTTTTTATCATTCATGTACTGATTACACATTTTTATTAATGATATATTTCTCAATTCTTAGTTCTTTAGTTTTTTATTTTTATTCCGTATATACTATTCATTGCTATAACAAACAAAAATGAACTAACTCAAGTCTTTTTATTTCAAACACTTAAGATAATCAGGTTCATGAATTGTTTTATCATCATCAAAATGGGGGAGGTTGTTGGAAATAAAACAATTCATGAATTTGATTATCTTAAGTGTTAGAAATAAAAATTATTTTGATTATAATTTTTGAAGATGACAAAACAATTTTTAAGTGTGTTTCAAAATAAAAATATTTTAATTTTGATCCCATTGTTGCTTTGATGTGGCTGTAATTTTAAGTATGTCTGCAGAAAAGTTTAAAATTGTCTCTATTAGATAAGGAAAGCATCTTTTTTATTACGAAATATGGAGAGGCAAAAAGGTAGAAAACATGGTTGACCATTTTGCTCAATACCAATTCTGAAAGCAAAATTAGCATCTTGTCTGACCAAGATCAGCTTCAGTTTGAGAAGGAAATACACCATTGGAATCCCCATGAAGAAGAAGCCTATGTCAAATGGCCACAAAGTCCGATCCAGTGACTCAGCCACCAACGACTAGTCTTGCAAGATCACTATATATAGAGGAAGTCTTCCAAGAAGAAAAAAAGAATGAAGTATCAAAGAGAAAAAAAATCAAATAACTTGAGCTAAACCAGTTTTGTATTCTCTGTACTTCGAAGAAAGAAAATTTTTAGTGTTTTGAGTACTAAGCTGTAAATATTTCTTCCATTCAATCTTTCAATATCACTTGTTATTACTGCTGAGGGTAAGCAATAGTTTTAGCTTGGTTAGCTTGAGAGGACGGTACTCAGTCAGGCTTATAGACTAAGTTGTAAAGGTTTTGAGTCCTACCAGAAAGGATCCCTAGTGTATTGAACTCTCAAGGTATGGTACCTTGGGGACTAGACATAGGCAACTGTGTTCCGAACAAATATAAATCGCTGAGTATTTCTTTCCAACTCTGAACTCTTTATTTTTTAGTCAATACTTATTGAACGCTCACTTTCACTATCCTATTGAAATCTGTAACTGAGCTATTGATAAGTACAAGCTACTAAGTTCAATAGTTTTAAGTACATCATCTTCAGTCTACTTTTGGAATCAGTTCGAACTGATTAAATTCAATTCTCTCCATACAGAGCACCAACCATACTGAACCTCTTCACCAACGGTTCAAAGTATTTCTAATCTGAAAAGTTTTGTATTGAACATTTTTTAAAAGCCCAATTCACCCCCCTCTTATGCAATTTTTGGCCTTATATTGGGACTAACATTAGCAAGTGAATCAACATAGAAACTGACATCTCGCAAGATATGATAAAAATTTAAACAAGGGTGGTTAATAAGGAAATCTCTCCTACGCCTGGACCACTGCCAGGTGGTGGACCGGACCAACTAGAGGATGACATGTGATATGTCATCCTATGTACCTTACAGGATGATACATCAAATGTCATCCTTTGATTCACCTAGTTCACCACCTGACAGTGGATAGAGTGCAAGAGAGAACTTCTCCTATGAGCTGTTGGGCTATCAAACATTTTGTTTAGTTGATTACCACATAGCGAAAGTTATAACTAGCTTGTGATTGAAACTCTTAAAAATGGCTAAAGTCTCTTGAAATTTTAATAGTATTGCTCTAATCCTGTATTTGACTAAAAATAAAAATGGCTTGATTTTATGAGTTAATGGCCGTAATGATTTTATTGGGGTTAGAATGATGCTTGAATTGCTTGGTTGCCCAAAATATTACTCTAATAAAAATTGAGATAGAACAGAAATTACATAGATCGTGAAAACATTTTACCACTAAAAAATTTTAGTTTATTCCCATGAACTTGGTGAAATATCACTACAAGAAATCGCTATATGTGTGACGAGTATTTGGTTGTCACTGAAATTGTCGTCACAAATGGTTCAACATACGTGACAATAAACTAAAACGTTATCACAAAAAATAAATTTG
>CAOJCR012830497.1:0-12462 GCA_948330485.1 Euphorbia neoarborescens | reverse complement strand
AAATATGATATTTTTAGAAATTTTTTTATTTATAAAAATTTGTTATGATATTTGATTTTAAATTGTGTTGATAAGATATTTATTTTGTAAATGATAATTTTATAAAAATATATATTTATATAGATATATTTTGAGTATAATTATTTTCTGTAGCTGCTATTTGTTTACTGAGATTTTTGTCTCACTCTTTTTAAATGTTTTTCTTTTAGATGAAGAGGTTGTGGCTACCAACGTGGGTACGCTATGCTAGAATGAGGCTCGAAACCCGCCACTATTTTATCAGCGTCGTCTTTAAGATATCATAATGCATAATTAAATAATTTCATACATGGATTGACTTGAACCTGAACTTGTTAATTTATATAAATGTCATTTTAAATATGTATTTTGTTTGAGTGTTCAAGTTTAACGAGAAAGAATTCATTATTGTATTGTTATTTTAAAAATTTTAAAGTAATATTTCTTTCACATAAGACACTATTTTTGCAGGAGTTTGTCAAAATACTATTTCATCGTCGCATTCGATCCTGACTGGGGACGGATGTGACATTTAGAATCACCGTTTATTAATTTTGCTTGATTTAATCTAAAATCCGAATATAAATCATGTAAAAAATTTCATATATATATATATATATATATATAGTTAATAATTAAGGAAATATGGACTAATGGGGTAGGTGGAAATCAGTTTTATTAAAATCGAAACGGATCGAATCAATTATTTCGAACTGGTAATTGATCTTATATAATTTTTAGTTATTATTTTTTCTGTTAAAAATAAAAAATATTTTTTGTATTAAAATTATTAATTTAACTATATTTTATTATTATTTATTAATAAAAAATAATTTTTATAAATAAATATCCGATTGAACTCTCGATTCACATATCAATTGAACTCGTTAAATCATAAACTAATAAGCTTTACCGGCGAGGGTTGGCACAAGTGGTAAACACTTGGTCGCTTGATGGGTAGTAAAGCTCTGACCCTGAGTTCGACTCCCCGTTCCTGCATAGGTACCTTGAATAGCTCTGTGGTATATCTACGGAGTGTTTCTGCGAGGACACTCGACAGGAGGGCATTCGATTAGTTCTTGGACGGAAAGTCTGAGGGAAACCACTGCCAGAGCATTTATCAATTTAAAAAAAACTAATAAGCTTTTTCGGTTCAATTTTTGGTCCATTTTTTTTGATAAATTATCCTTATCGGAGTATCCCAAGTCTCCTTATTTACGGGAGATCCAGGCTAATCTCCGTCGTGCAGCTCCAATGCGCTTTCCGCTAGGGTTGAGGCTTGAACTCGAGACATCTCTTGAAGCAGTACCTGGATGCACAATATTTTTACTAACTGAGCTATCCCCCGTGGATATGTCCGGTTGAGTTATAATATATTGGTGGGAGTTATGATTCCAAATGTGATTTTCTTTCTTTTTTTTTCTTATAAATATTAATATTTATTTATATTATAATTTCTAAAAAAATCTAAACAATCTATTAAATGTGCAAGATAATAAAATTATTATTGGATTAATATTATAAACTGATAATAATCAATGACATTTTTACTCAGCCAGTTATCTTAATCATTTTAAGTCAGAAAATCGGATATTAAATCCGAGATATCGGGTGATCATACATGAATTATACCGAGTCAGCCTTGAAAAGCTTCCAACTCACTGGAAGGGGACTACTGATGATAGTTAGTATTTTACATTGAGAACCGGATCATCTTAATGAGAGTCACCTGGGAGATTGGATCAATAACTCGAGAATCCAGGTGATCAACTTAGAAATATACCAGGACAATAATCCGAAAAAGCATGCTTATATCTCCCAAAAAGGCTGTTCCCAAAATAAGACAAAGGAAGAGTAATTCAGTCTTTATGCAGGGGACTACAATGATTGGCAAGAAATAATTATAACAAAATTCAGTTATGAGGTAAGCCTATATAAAAGGCTCATATCTTACACAAAAAGGTACATAATTCTTCTTCTATATTTCTGAGTTCATCTAAAATCTTTCTTACCCAAAATTCTGACTTAAGCATCAAAGAGTCCCTCAATCGGACCACCGGTGTCTCTTTTTAATCTATTTCAGGCTCGAAACTCAGAAGACGGTGACCTTTCCATCGGAGAAGAATATTTGGTTTCTACACAAATATCATTGGTGAGGTGAGCGTCATTCGAAAAAATGACGAGGAGTTCTACTTAAGATCAGTAATCCAATCTCAACAAGCTTGGAGAACCCTGAAATGGTGCCTATGACTGTAGAACAGTTCATGCAGTCCCATTCTATGCCTCCTCAGCATGCTGCAATCTTGCATCAGGCAATCACAAGGAGTGCACCGGCGGCTGGAATAATGGTGCAAGAGGAAATGCCATTTCAAACTACTAATATAGTTGGGTTTATGGAAGGAAGTACGACGAACAGAGCTCTATTCCATACACCGGTCTCTACCTCAGTCGGAGGTCAGAATCTTCACGAGCATGGACAAAGGGCCTTACCACCACCTCCACCACTACCAACTGCCCCACAAGGATATATGCCAGCAGTGGTGGGAAGCTGGAGTGGATAGGTACCAACACCATGGGTTCAGACAACTCAATATGCACCACATCAGGTTCTTGTACTTCTGGTCAGTAGTTTCAGGGAAATTTTCCCGGCCAAGTAAGTTATCTTATCCCTTCTTAGGGCATAGGTTACACATTCCCGGGTGTAGCTTCCCTAGATAAGAATGCTTATGTTGAGTTCGCCAATAGTTTAACCTCTGGAGAGCCGGGTAAACTTTTCTTTGAATGGCTTAAGGCAGGCTTGAGCAAGTTGGCAGTCTTGTTCCAGGCTCCTATAATGGATGTAGGAGATCCCCCACTCTCAAAGAGAATCTTGAATGTTGAAACTGATAAAAAGTTCAAAATCCCTACATTACCCCAATATAATGGAACAACAGACCTTGTCATACATGTTAAGAAATTTGCTCGAATAATGAATATTATGAATGCTGATAAAATCTTGATGTGTAAAATGTTTTCGCTTTCTTTGGATGTTCCCGCCATTACAAGTACAATGGGTTGCCACCTGGGTCTATTGATAGTTGGGATGAACTCAAGAGACAGTTCATAACTAAGTTTTTGGGATCAATCCCAGCTATAATGACCACCCGAGTACTCATGACATTGTGTAGGGTCCGGGAGAATCGTTACAAGATTACATTATTTGCTTCAATGAGGCATGTGTCCGGATAAAAAATGTGGAAACCAATATTGCTTGTGAAGCGTTAAAAAAGAATACCAAGAGTAATCGATTGCGCCAACAGTTGGCTTCCCAAAACCATGCAACCAGGTACAGTTGATGACCATCTTCAAGGATTACATAGAAGTGGATGATGCATAAGATGTTCGCAGAGGTGGTGATCCGGGAGCTAGAGACTGGGACCAAGCTAAGTTTAGAAGAGAGGGTAAAGGCCAAGACCGAGATCAGGATAGTAGAAGGGACTTCTCCAGATGGAATTGGGAAAGAATGCAATTCACCCCAATGAATACATCCCTCAGTGAGGTCTTGTTGGCTATTAACGAGAAGGGTCTGAACAAGGAGATTACATATCCTGAAGCTCAAAGTGGGCAAACATTTGGCAAAATGGAAGACGCTTATTGCAGATTTCATAGGGCCAAAGGACATCACACTGATGATTGCAGGTCCTTGGCAGAGGAGATTGAAAAGCTTATCAGGAGAGGCAAACTAACTAAGTTTGTCGATCGAAAAGATAACAGAGAGGAAGCAGATGCAAAACAAATTGATAACAGACCAGAACAAAATATCGAGCCATAATATCCCAATCAGAGGTAAAATAGGGGTGTTATTTTGATGATAGTAGGAGGACCTAGTGTTGAGCCGAAAGCCAAAAAAGCTAGAATAGCACCCTCAAAACTTAAAGGTATTTTTGACCTTAATGCATCTTTTGATAAGATCACTAACGTGGATCCAGGTCACACGGATGTGTTGGTGATTGAAATAAAGCTAGAAGACTATATGGTGCAAAGAGTGTTAGTGGACACAGGAAGTGCAGTTAACTTGATTAATAAGCATGCTGCAAGCAAGATAAAGATATCTAAGGAGAGGATAGAGCCATCTTATGCTCTTGTTGTGGGACTGGGAGGCATTCCTATCCCATTAATAGGACAGGTCTGGCTGCAGATGGCAAGTGGGGATGAAGAGCATATCTATAAGTTAGAGGAACTGTTCCTAATTATAGATGCAAAGCTTGCATATAATATGATCTTAGAAAGACCGTTCCTAGTGGATTCTAAAGCGGTAAACTCATACAGGCACCTGTCATTGGAAATTCCTACCTCTAAAGGATTGCTATTTGCCGGGGTAATCAGCAAATAGCCCAGAAAACGTACTTAGCCTCCCTGAAGAATGAAGAAGAGCCCAAAGAAGAAGATGAGAAAGATCACACAGATGCCACAAAACCATTGGAAGAAATAGAAACTCTATTAGTTGCAGAAGAAAGGATGATCAACGTCCAGAAAAATCTAAAAGAACCAATAAAAAAGTGGTGCTAGATGTACTAACTACCGAGCAAAAAACTTTTTCTTAGACAGTTGATGATCTAGAAGGAGTCCCAGCAGAGATCATTAGTTACAGCCTCAATGTAGATCCAGAAGTCACTGCTGTTGTACAGAAGAAGAGATATCATTCGTCAGACAGGCAAAAGGCTATTGAAAAAGAAGCAGCAGAGTTACTGAAAGCTGGCCACATTCGGTTGGTCCATTAAACAGATTGACTGGCAAATGTTGTGTTGGTAAAGAAATCGAACGGGTCATATCAGATGTGTTTGGATTTCACAGATCTCAACAAAGCTTGTCCTAAGGATTGTTATCCCTTCCCAAGCATTGATCAGCTGGTTGATTCTACGGCAGGACATCAGATATACTCGATCCTAGATGCTAAAGCAGGATATAATCAGATATCTATGGATCCCAAAGATGAGGAGAAAACTTCCTTTATTACGAATGAAGGAACTTATTACTACACAAAAATTCTGTTCGGTCTTAAAAATGCTGGTGCCACTTACCAAAGGTTGGTTAATAGTATGTTTAAAAGGCAAATTAGCAAGATCATAGAGGTTTATGTTGATGATATGATGGTGAAAACCGAGATAGAATCAGATCATTCAAGCCACATCCGGGAGGTATTCAAAGTTTTGAAGGATTATAAGCTCAAGCTTAACCTGGAGAAATACATCTTTGGGATCAAAGGTGGGAAATTTTTGGGATTTATAGTGTCACATCGAGGGATAGAGCCCAATCCGATCAAAATTTAGGCCATCCAGAACATGACCCCACCAAGAAAACGGAGTGAGCTATAGAGAATTAATGGTCGGATCAACGCCCTTGGTAGATTCATTTCTTTCTCTGGTAGAAGGTGTTTACCCTTCTACATAGCAATCAAAAAGAAGTCAGGATTCGGTTGTGATAATGGATGTCAAAAGGCTTTTGAAGATCTTGAAAGCTTCCTGAGTACCACTCCTTTGTTGAGTAAGCCAAAAGAAGGGGAGAATTTGTTCATGTATTTAGCAGCAACAGATGAAGTTGTTGGGGCAGTACTCATCCGAGAAGAAGAGACTCAACAATTTCCCATTTTCTATGTCAGCAAAGTGCTCAAAGATGTGGAGATCATGTATCCTCGTATTGAAAAAATAGCTTTGGCTCTAATATGTATAACTACTCGGCTTCGACCATATTTCTAGGCACATACGATGGTAGTACAGACTAACCTATCCTTGAAAAAAGTATTGCAAAGACCTGATACAGCAGGTAGATTGGCAGAGTGGGCTATGAAGTTGGGAAAATTTGAAATTCGGCATAAAGCTCGAACCCCTATGAAAGCACAAGTGCCAATAGATTTTGTAGTGGAGTTTGCTGGATTAAAGCCTGAGCCAATAGTACGAGCTGAGAGATGGGAAGTATATATGGACAGTGCTGCACCGACAGAAGGAGCAAGAGTGGGAATAACCATAAAAGGTCTAGGTAAACTAAGTTTTCAGTATGCTGTTAAACTTGATTTTCCCGTAACTAACAATGCTGCAAAGTATGAGGCCTTGATTAAAGGCTTAGAACTGATACGGGAAATTATCCCTGACCGAGTGGTGATTTGTAGTGATTCGAGACTTGTTACCATGCAAATCAATAAAAGTTTTCAAGTGAAGGACGAGCCTATGGAAAGATACCTGGCCAAAATAAAAAGCCTGCTAGCCGAGTTGGAGTCCAAAGGGATATTATGGCAAATACAGAATATACCTAGAGATCAAAATGAAGAGGCAGACCGCCTGGAAAAAGTAGCAACACATCCTCTTGATTGGCAATTGCTAACCTATCCTTTTGAAAGACAAGGAAAGCCTTGAAATCAAGAGGAGGAAGCCCTAGTAGTGGAAATGAATGACAAAGATTGGAGAACTTCTATTTTCTCATATCTAAAAACCGGAGAGCTACCGAAAGATGTCAAGGAAACTGGAAGAATTGTTCGAAGGGTAACAAGATATGCTATCATAGGGGATGAACTGATGAGAAAATCATTCACTCAGCCCTGGCTAAAATGTATTCCCGAAGATGAATGCCTCTATATCTTGCGAGAAATGTATGAGGGCATATGCGAAGCGCATCAAGAAGAATTTGCCCTGGTGAGATGAGCTAGACTGGCCGGATACTTTTGGGAGAACATGGAGCACGATACTGCTGAGTATATGAAGAGATACCCATCATGTCAGTTCAATTCTACATGAAGCCATCTCCCCGCAATCCATCAAAGAACAATATACATAGTATGGCCTTTCAATACATGGGGAATCGATATAGTGGAACCCATGCCAGAAGCTAGTCAACAGAGAAAGTGGATATTGGTAGCAGTTGACCATTTTACTAAATAGGTGGAAGCTGAGGCTTTGAGCACAATCACCACAGAAAGGATTATCTCCTTTGTAGAAGATCAGATTGTCACCCAGTTTGGGATCTCTCGTAAAATTATTACTAACAACGACACGCAGTTTACTGCTGAGAAGTTCCAACAATTTTACAGAAATATGAAAATAGAGCACAAATGCTCTTCTGTAGCTCATCCACAAAGTAATGGGCAAACAGAGGTAACCAAAAGAACTATAGAAGATGGACTCCGAAAATGGCTGTCAAGGCATAAGGGAGCATGGCCGGATAACCTAAACTATGTTTTATGGGCATACCGGACCACTCCCCAAACAGCCATGGGAGAAACCCCTTTTGCACTCACATACGGCATGGAAGCTGTCATCCCGGATGAAATAGGTACCCCTAGTGAAAGGGTGACTCACTATTCACCCGAGGAGAATGAATTAAACATCCGAAACGAGCTGGATTCTTTGGAAGAAAAGCGAGAAAAGGCTTTCATTCTAATGGCTACATATAAAAGTCGGATTGCCAGATACCATGATAGAAAGGTCAAAGGCATGCAATTCAAAAGAGTAGACTTAGTCTTAAAAGACTCAGAAGCATACCAAAGCCGGGAAGGCAAAGGTAAGATGGGAGCAAACTGGGAAGGTCCATACATTGTCAAAAGTGTAGTGGGCCCGGTAACTTATCGCCTACAACAAACAAATAAGAAGGACATCCCCCAAACGTGGAATATCCGTAATCTAAGGAAATACGATCCTTCAGAGTGATCGGGGTAACAAATTGCTATACTCTTTTTCCCTAGTTAATGGTATTTTCCCAATGGGTTTTCCTTAACCAGGTTTTTAATGAGTTATGCAATCCCAGATCACAGCTTTTACATTTCCCCGATAGAGGGATCATTGAATAAAAGAATCTAATTACTCATATTTAAGTTATTGCTAGTGGCATAAAAGACGAGTATAAAAGATGTCGAGTCTTCAAAGACACCCGGACGTAAAGCTGAGCCACATAATAGGCTAAGACATTAAGTCCTTGAAGATAACCGGATGTAGAAGCCGAGCCATATAATAGGCTAAGACGCTGAGTCCTTAAAACCGTCCGGATATAAAGGCTAAGTCTAAAAAGATAAAGACACAGTCTAAAAATTCGGCACAACATGAAAGCTGATCTTTAAAAATGAATTACAGATGCCTAAGGCAAGAGAGCGAGTATAATAAAACTCGAAAAAAGCTACCAAAAGTAAGATAAATAAAAGAGACGGGAGAAGATCTCAAATTATTAAGGTACAACAAGCAATTGTGTAAATAAAAGCATGAGGCGAACTATTAAAGGAAAACATTTCATTTATAATTTCAAAATATCCAGTACAAAATATCAATTTAGGTCTACAAAATCATTCCTGGGAGGGAAATCTTTCTCTACAAGAGGGACAACAATCAAAGGATCAACATTTAATACACTCCCAGGATCCAGGTTCCTCGGGTCTGTCTTAGTTGCATGCTCGATAGAAGGAGGGGATCTGGTTCTTCTTCTTCCTGTGGGATTCTAGCCTCTTGACGGGCAATAAAGTCATCCATTTCTGTCTTGGAAGGGAGTACCACTTCAATGAGCTCCATACCTGGCACCCGAGAAAGGTAAGCCAAGTGGATCTTTTCCCCATATAAGCAATTACTGTATTTGCAAACCGTGCAAAAGCTGCCTTCAAAGCCTACTGATTATCTTCATCCTTCCTCGCCAAGAGCTTATCCTTTTTAGCCAAGAGCTTGTCCTTTTTAACCAAGGCATCAAGATTGGACTTAGCTTCAGCAATCACCAAATCCCTCTCGCAGCAAGCAAGGTCAAGTTCCCAGGATTGAGCAGTCAGCTCACCTTTCAGATGTGCAATCTCCCTTTCTATTGACTCCTTCAGTTGAGCCAGTTCTTGATCCTTTATTGATAGGCACTCCGATAGCCTGACGTTCTCGGATTATAGGGAATACCGGATGACATCTTTCTCTACTTCCTCTTCTTGGATATTCATAACCCGGGAATAGAGTTCAGACAATATAGAAAGAGACTACAAAGGAAAAGTGTTAGATAAATTTGTTAAAATCAAAATCAGAAAGTATGATTTTACATGGGAAGCTGCTTTGAAGGCAGCGTGGGATAGCTCCTCGGGATTAACATTATTCAATTTTGGATGATCCCCGGGAAGAATGATAAGATTCTGTAGCTTATCCTGAGCCGGATCATCTGATACCCAAATTTTCTCTGCATATTTTTCCTTCTAGTATCCGTTTGAGGAAGCAGCAGATCTTTCTCGGGAAACTGCGTGTTCCTGAAGGATGACAAATTCTTAAAAAATTTGAGAAATGTAAAAACAAGCTGAATGATATATACTTACCTTCCCGGGTCTTTATCTCTTCCTCGAAGGTGCTTCGGTAGAAGTGACATCTTCAGTGGGAGAAAACGACTCAGGATCCACCCTCGGAGCTAGAGGAGAGAATTCCCCTGTAGAAACCTCGGGATCAATAGGAACGAATATCCCATCAGAAGTCTTAAAAGTAGGACTGGAAGCCTTGCCAGAAGATATTGAGGCTGGAGGGGTAGGTGCCATGTTGGGAACTGTTAGAAGCCTAACCCAACTGTCCGGACGAGTTAACCCCCTTCTTTTGATTATGGATGTGAAATCAGCAGCCATCATGGAGTTAGGATCCATATTCAAGGAGCAAAAAGCTGAAATAAATAAAAGACAAGTCAATACCTGTGGTAAAGGCAATGGAACCAGACTTCACCAGTTTCCACCTCTTAGATTTAGCTTTAGCTACTGGATATACAAGAGCTTTCTTGGTGAGATAAGACCGGATGGAACAGTTTGAAGCCTTTCAACCAGGCAGTCAGATTCCTCAGCCACGTTGCTACTCCACTGGGACTTATCTACCGAGTTCCAGGTAATGGGAAAGGGTTCGTCCTGAATATCCGGGTCTATCCGGATATAAAAAAAGAAATCCTTATAACCCTTTTGGGAAGAGGGACGTTCCTATAAACTTCACCATAGCTCTTGGTTCTTGGTGAAGAAAACAAAGTCTTCTTTATCACGACGCATGGGTTCCAGAAACAGGAGGGCAAGGTCCCCATCTAACTCGAACCCTAAGTTTTGGCAGATCCAATACTCTGCTACCAAGTCAGCCCAGGCATTCGGGTGAACTTGAGCAGGGTAGAGGTTAAAGGCGGTGAGGACTCGGGCTAGACCATAGGATAATGAATAGTGAAATCCATAATCTATGCGTTGAAGATATATAGTAAAGTAACCCGGGGTGGAGAACCCGCTCGGTCAGAGCAATCGGGAAGAAAGATGTCCACCTGCTTCATCCAAGGGAAGGTTTCCCTATACTCCCTAATGTAGTTTTGATGTATGACTGATCCTATCTCTTCATTCCTAACTATTTCTCGATCAGCTAGTTGGCTTGGGCCAGCCTTACCAGTGGCCTGAGTGTTTCTAGATTGCTTGTGATTGGAAGATCGGGATTTCCCCATGAAGTCTTATGATATCTAGAAAGCACCAAAACACAAATTTACCACTGGTTCATACAGACAAGTTTCTATTAGTGTTCTTAGTACTATACTAGTAGACAGTGATACCACACAACATTCGCAATTAAGATTAGGCAAATAAGGTATACGAAGAGTAAATCCAGCATAGTTAAAGCCTAAAGCGCTAACAACCAGAAGCATGGCAGATAAGGTGATATTCGATTTAAAATTAAAAGATGAATAGTCATGGCATTAGCAAAACAGTTCGCAAAAGAAAATGGCATATTAAAAAGAGAGAAGCGGAGAGGATAAATACCTGGTTAAAGAAATAAAACTCTGATTGCCAGAAGAATCGAGAAACTCCGAACAGAAAGCCCTTGACGATGGAGGAGAAATCGTAGCAGAAAACCCTTAGTGAGAGAGAAATCGAATTTGAAAACAATTCTGAGATTGGTAAAGAGAGAGAAGAAAGAACGAAAGGCTATTTATAAGGTAGGGTGAAAATTCAAAAAATGCGCCTCTTAGGGTTTCTTATAGAACGACTTGATTGACAAGTGTTAGCCACTCAATAGCGGGAGCAACGCTCGAGGTGTCAGGTATTAATTACATTTCAATAACTGAAAAGAAGCGCAAAAAAGTGACGGTTCAATTATTTAGGCTTCATTCGGATCAAAGATTCAGGATATCAGAGGGTCATATATGAATCATACCGAGTCAGCCTTAAAAGGCTTCCAACCCACTGGAAGGGAACTACTGATGATAATCAGTGGCTTTTTACTCAGCCAGTTATCTTAATAATTCTAAGTCAGGAAACCGGATGTTAAATCCGAGAGATCAGGTGATCACACACGAATCATCCGAGTCAGCCTTAAAAAGCTTCCAACTCACTGGAAGGGGACTACTGATGACAGTCAGTATTTTATATTGAGAACCGGATCATGTTAATGAGAGTCAGCCGGGAGACCGGATCAATGACTCAGGAATCCGGATGATCAACCTAGAAATATATCGGGACAACAACCCAAAAAGGCATGCGTATATCTCCCAAAAAGGCTGTTCCTCAAAATGAGACAACAGAAGGGTAATTCAATCTTTATGCAGGGGACCACAATGATTGGCAAGAAATAATTCTAACAGTATTCAGTTATGAGGTAAGCCTATATAAAAGGCTCATATCTCACACAAAAAGATACATGATTCTTCTTCTATATTTATGAGTTCATCTAAAATCATTTTTACCCAAAATTCTGACTTAAACATCGAAGAGTCCCTTAATCGGACAACTGGTGTCTCTTCTTGATCTATTTCAGGTTCGAAACTCAGAAGACGGTGATCTTTCTATCGAAAAAGAATATTTAGTTTCTACACAAACATCATAAACTAATGCATTTAAAAATTGAAAAAATGATTTTTTTAAGAGCAAATAAAATATTAAAAGATTGCAATAAAATCAAATATGCTTTCAATATAAATCTAATCAACATATAAAAGATATAATTAGAACCAGGGACAGATCTAAGGGGGGCTTGAGCACCCCCTTTCTCTAAAATCCTCCATTAGAGCTTTAAATGAAGTTTTGATATTTTTTGACAAAGTATCCCTAAAAAAAAGTTGAACACCTTTAATGGTTATTAGAAGTTGACGGAAGGAAATCAGAAGAGACAGAGATGAAAAAGGAAGAAAAAAGTGCAGCAACAACACATCTCCAGCTTGAAGACAATGAACAACAGTGCAACAGCTGTTTTTTCCTTTTTATATGAATTTGGGCCTTATTGTGAACTTTGAATATGGGCTTGAAATTCAGCCCAAGGACTTCAAATTCCTGTATTTGAGTACTCAAAATTCCATTTATTTCATGCCATTTACATATAAATTTTTTTAATTGGTTTTGGATGCTACTAAATATCACTCTATTTCTGGTTACTACTTTTTTTTAGATTAATAATATTTAAATTAATAATAATAACGAATTAGGAATTATATAAATTGTTTATATAATATATGTTAACTTCTTGTAAATTT
>CAOJCR012830232.1:0-12303 GCA_948330485.1 Euphorbia neoarborescens | reverse complement strand
ATATATATATAATAATATAAGTGGAATGCCATTTTGTGGGGAAATATTTATATCCCCCACAAATTTATAATTTTTTGTGGCAAAAATAATATCCCCACAATATATTATATTTTTTTGTGGTGAAATACAACTATCCCCACTAATACTATACCTTTTGTGGCAAAAATAAAAGTCCCCACTAAAAAATAACCTTTTGTGGGGAAATAATTTTTGCCATAAAAAATATATCTTTTGTGGCAAAATTAAGTTCCCCACTGATTTTTCCCCACAAAAAACCAATTTTCTTGTAGTGTCTTGATGATGTTAGTTAATGATTTTATTTATAAAAGTTAGTCGAGAATGTTGAATTGTGATAGATTTTGATATTGAATAATGACAGAGATTAAGGTTTGGTTTTAAAATTTTTATTATGATTGTGATGAGAATTATGATTTTGGAATTCAAAATATTGATTTCGAAGAATGTATATTCTTGTGAAATTCGATTTAGATTGATGAATTGGATTTATATGGTTTGTGGGATACGTTAAGTTAATTATAAGGTTAAGTTTGGTGCTAAGTTAATAAAGGGAGTTTTTTTTTTGGCTATGTCGGATTGATTTTGAAATTGAATTGTAAAATGTTATGAAAAATCCATCTTGACGGGGTTCGATTGTGTTTATTTAGAAGACCCTTTCTTGTAAGAGAAAGGGCCTGAGTATACTCAGTGAAAGTCATGTCATTCCGTGGTAGGGTAGGGTTATGTAAGTCCACACGTTGATAGGCAGTACAGAGATCCCGACTTATCTCGATCTTGGTAGGAAAATCATTGCATAAGACCATACGAGATTATTTTATATTTATGGTTACACTTGAATTTAGTCCTATCATAAGTTGATAGGTGATATTAGGGAGGGGTCTAGGATGGATTGGTTTTGATTTGGTTATTATCAATTCAAATTTATTAGTAAAGATTGTTGGGAATGATTTTTATTATATCTATTATTGTGTTATGTAATATATCATGAAATTGTTTATATTTGATTTCAGTTAAGTGAGAATTGATTTGGATATGTTTTTGACAAGTTTAATTGATTTGTTGTATTCTGTTTTACACATAATTTAGAATTTTTAATTTGAAAAGTAATTTCAATTAAGTAAATTTATTATGGCTGATGTTCACTTACTAAGTTTCGTACACATGTTTTTTAAATTGTTTTAAAAAATTTAGGGAAGGAGCCCAGACTGTAGTAATGATGAGTTGGTACGAAGGTTTGGTCGGTGGCTACGGCGACGTTGTCTAAGGTTTTATCTTTTGTGCATGTCTTGTGAAAATGTAAATTCAAGTTGATTTAAGTTTTTGTTTTTCAAAGTTTGTATACAAGTACTTCAAGGTTTAAGAAAGAATTCTTGTTAGATTGTTAAAGTAATTTTATTGTTTAATTGTTTTAAAGTGTTTTAATTCACAATTCTCTTTTCCTTTGTGAGACATTACAATCAATATGGTGAATCATTGAGGTGGTTCTCACTCGTGACACCCTACCCTGTTCATTTGAGGTTGTATCAGGGTTGAGGTGTTAGATTAGTGGTAGAGGGAAAGTTGGCAGAGTTGGCAGCAGTCAGACCTAGTACGTGGAATAATCCTCTAGCTATGTTTGGGGATCGAATGAATATAGTTTAATAGGATATGCCATCGAATTTTTTGTTTGCTTAAATTATGAAATCTAATCCATCTGTTCAATTCGTAGGTATAATGAAAGATGCCACTAATAAAGTTATACCCTCTTGTCTAAACTTAGAAGATGGTGGAGCGGGTGATGAGGAAATGGTTTGGGGTGAAAATGTTTCACTTTTTTACCAAGGAAAAAGGAAAAGTCCCATTTAGGCTCGAGGATATTGAAGTAGAAGATAATAAACTTGTTGTATTTCGAACAAAACCTATACATCCAGTGTTATCAAGATTAGTGGACTAATTTTGATCGCCAAGGATAGACAAGCCAACAATGTGATTCGGAGCAGTCAGGTCTATCAGCCTAAAGAGCTACTTGGATCAGTCGTTGTGTAACAAGTAGTTCAAATAAGGACTCCACCACTTCAAGAATTAATTAGAGAAGAGTTGAATACAGTCAAAGAGTTAAAGAAAACCCCTACTAGGATTAGCATATGGCAATCATTGTTAGAATCCAAGAAGCACAAAGGAGACTATAGTAAGGAAGCTGATAGAAGTTTAAATACTTCTATTGTCCACACCAGAGGATGTGTGCAATTTGACAGCTAAGCTAGCTGGTGAAGGGTACAGCGTTAGACAAAAGAACCAAGTGATTGATTTTTGAGATGTCAACCTTTAGAATAAAGGGAAGAAGCATAACAAAGAACTCTTATGATCAATTTCAGAGATGTCAACCTTCCAAATAATGGGAAGAAGCATAATAAAGAACTATTTCTAAGGGTGCAAAGTAAGGATAGGGTGATGCCATGTGTAATGATGGACAATGGTTCTACCTAAACCCCATATTTGGGATTGACTGTTGAAGCTTTGCCATTGTGTTCTAATGTGATAAGAGCATATAATGATAGTAAGCTTTTGATGAAAGGCATTGTTGGAATAGAGGTAGAGGTATAAGGTGTGAAATCTCTAGTCTTGTTCCCAGTGATCAACATCCAATAAAATTTTCCTTGTTCTTAGGATGGCCTTAATTCCACAATTTTAGAGGGGTACCCTTGACCTTACATTAGAAGATAAAAGGGTCGGTGGATGGTAAGATCATATCTTTATCGACGGATGAGCCCTCTATCATGGCAGTAGCGGTTAGCTTTCAAAATCCTAATGAATGGATTCTAAATAGACATGTTGAATAAGGAAATCCCCTATTCAACACCAATATGGTTGAAGAAATATATGGCCTAGCAAAAGTATAAAGAAGGAAAAGGACTTGACAAGAATTAGTAAGGGATAAGTAGCCTTATTGATTTCACTATTCAAAAAGGTACCAAAGGGCTAGGTTTTGAAGGGATGGGGACATCAAGGTGTAAGGATAAGAGATCAGATATGGATACCATATTCATCAAGGATAAATAAGTAGTTTATAATGGTAGCATAAAAATGGTGGACTGTGAGGGCCGCATGGTACCCGGATTTGAAGCCTTTAATTATGTGGTGCATTTTGCTCAATACAATAGTGGGTTAAGGGTGAACATGTTTAGACAGGATCCAATGACTAAGGAAGATCTAGGAGTGTTAGTGGATGAAGACTTTACTCTAGCATTAGAAAAACTCAATGAGGCTCTTAAAAACCTACTCCCAGGGATTGACATGCGAGGAGATAAGTTGAATCAAAGAACAAGTCCAACTTAGAGTGATGGTGGAAGTGACTAAGGTGTTCTCTAAGGAAATACATCTTATAAGGATAGTGAAGATTCAAGGCATACGGGGAGCTTCTACAAGTGCAGCACAAGTCCCTCCGCATATGGAGGACAATCAACTCTATGTAATAGATATAGCTTCAATTTTCAATTTGAACAATTCAGCCTATGAGGAATTTAATGTATTGAAATCTTAGTTTGTTTACACGTGTGTTATTTTCTTAATGGAATTACAAATAGCTAGGAACATTCATTCCATTTTTTAACATTTATGATGGTACATAGTATGAAATAAATTTGGGAACAAAATATGAACTTAAATTGGTAAGAATTTCGCAATACCTTACTCCCTAAGAAATAAATGACATCACAAATGTTCTTCAAAGGCATATAAAGGCTTTTTCTTATCATATGAGTATATGCTAGGTGTGGATAGTGAAATAGAAAAACACTATATTCCTATCGACCATAGGTTTCCACCAGTAAAACAAAATCTACATAGGCTCAAACCAGAATGGGGTACAAAACTGAAAGAAGAAATGCAAAAATAGTTGCAAGCTAGATTTATTAAAGCTGTGGAATACCCAGAGCGGCGAGCTGATATAGTGCCAATGTCGAAGAAATATGGAAAGGTTATTTCCGTGGACTTCAGAGATTTGAATAAAGCATCCCCCAAAGATGACGTCCCACTACCCCACATTGGTTTATTGGTTAACAATGTTGCCATGGTCGAGATGTTCTCATTTGCTAATTGTCTACTATCAGATAAAGATAACTGAGAAGGATAAGGAAAAGATTGGTTTCATCACAGAGTGGGGTACTTATTACTTCAAGGTAAGTTTATTTGGGCCTAAAAATAATGGGGCTACCTATAGAGGGCAATCACATTGCTTATACATGGCATGATCCATAAAGAGGCCAAAGTATATGTAGATAATATACTCATTAAGTCTACTATAAGGGAAAGAAATATAGAGGTTCTAGATAAGTTTTTAACATAGACTGAGCTGTACAAGCAGAGGTTGGATCCTAAGATATGTGCTTTTAGGGTCACTTTGGGAAAACACTTAGGAGATACGATTAGTAAGCTATAGGAATGAATAGAACTTTACAACTGTGCATTGGTTAACAATCTGGGAGTTAAGGGTATAGGCTATATCAATTGATTAAGGATGTTAAGAATCTACCTACAAGTAGGACCTATACAGGACTGGATAGATCCACTAGGAAATATGACATGATTTTATTTATCATTCAGTGTTTCTTATTATAGGGCTTGTTTTATCCTCAGACTTGAGATCGTATTGACATAGCATGGAATCCCATACACTTTGACATACATCTTATGGGTCTGTAATAGGATCCTCAATAGATTATAGTTAGGCGGCCCAGTGAACATTTGTATGTTAGTTATGAGTCGGATAGGATTACCACTTAATGCCCACAGCGATGACATCATTGGCCACTTGGTGCAATGGGATTGTAAGTTTATAGCTATACCAAAAAAAAATTGAGCACTTATTATCTAGACAATCTATTCTATATCAAGAAAGTAATAGTATAGTAGGATGAAGGAACTATACCCCTTTCTATATACACTTCGATGTGTTGATAAAGGATAAATCAAGAACAGCTACCGGGACGGTTACCACTATTAGAGAGAGAATGCATAGCTGTCTTAATTATGGACTATCCTCGTTTGCTAGCCCATTATTAGTCGTGAGCTTAGTGCTTACAATCTGCAAAAAGGCAATCTTATCGGATATTGCAATATGGATTGGATACAATTTGTTATTGATTTGTTGGACGAATTGTTTATTAAATCAATATAACTAGGCTGGTTATATTAGATTTTATAGTAACTCTAGTCTATTTATTTAATTAGTACATTTATGTAGTGCAATAAATTAATAGATTATTGTGTCAATCTAATTAATTGTATTACTTATATAAATATTTATTTAAATAATTTTATGCAGTATAGTTTTTATAACTAATTTTTATAGAGGCAAATTAATATATGCTAACAGAGAAATTAAATTATGTGTTAATTTAATTTAGTCTGGTTAATATATTTAATTAATATTGACCTATAGTTAATTAACTATTGTATTTTTTATTCGTTAAAAATACAGTTAAAAACTATGTGTATAATTAGATTAAAGTTTGATGACCCAGTTGGATATTTTGCAATTTTGGGATAATTACCATTATGGCCATATGGGAAAAATAATAATTATACCCTCAAGGGAATAATAGTCATTACAACCTTATTAATGTATGTATAAGACGTGTGTCTTCGTATTGAATGTGACAAGTGGCTTTATATTAAGGCACTAATGCATTGGTCTTTATATGTTAAAGACACATGTATATATACATATTAATACAAATACTATGCATAAGTCTTAAGATGAACGATACAAGTGTGTATATGTAATTAATGCATTAATTTTTGAAAAAAATATAACTTATGTGAATAGTGTGGTTCTCTAGAGTGGTGAAGGAAATCCGTCCACTGTTCCCCTCCGTATGTACCAACGTCGGCAGCCGTATATCACCGGATTTCGGTGAGTTTTCAATGACCATCCGATGTTTTTTGCCTATTTTCTCATGGTTTCTTTGGTTCATTCATCTAATCATTCCTACTGGCATGGGGGCAATTCAAGAGAACCCTATGCTTTTCAAGTTGGAAGGTTCAGATTTGGAACCTGTAGTCTCAATACACTGTAAGTTTCTAATTTAGTGTATTGTGTATTTACGTTTATGGCACATTTGTTTTTATATTATAGTGGTTAATTAAAATAATAGTTCAGCAAAACCTAGGCCATGGGGTTTGGTTCTGGGAAAATTTTAAAAGGTTGCTTCTACAACAATGATATTTTTTTCCCAAAAATCACCTAGAAATCTTACGAAAATCCCAACAGTATATCTAGCATTGTCTTTTAGGCCAATAAACAAGAGACACATTGCTAGGATTCACACAAGTGTAGTTCATAGTGGATTTGACTTAGAGTTTTCTAGCACTTACAAATCTTGTTTACGAGGCAAAATGATAAAGGTGACTTTAAACAAAATATGTGAAAGGGCCACTGGGCTATTAGGCCTAATACCTTCAGATGTATGTGGGCCAATGAGCATAATGGCTAGATTTGGTTAATTCTATTTTGCTACTTTTACCAATGACTTTAGTATATACAACTATATCTATCTTATGAAGCATAAACTGAAAACCCTTGATCGGTCAAGGATTTGAAGAACAAAGTTTAAAAACCAACTTAGCAAGACTATTAAAGCACTTCGGTCTAACCGTGGTGGCAAATATATTAACCAAGAGTTAAACACATCTTTGAGAAAGTGTGGGATTGTATCTAAACTCACTTCTCTAGTACACCTCATTGGAATGTGTGTCGAAAGGGTGGAATATGACTATGTTAGAGATGGTCCACTCAATGATGAGTCAAGTGATGCTCCCTACCTCATTTTGAGTTATGCATTAGAGACAGCTGTTTCCATGCTAAATAATACACCAAGTAAGGCAGTTGAAAGAATCCCATATGAACTATGGATGGGCTAAAAGCCCAATGTTTCTTTCTTCAGGATTTGAGGTTGTTTTGCACATGTCAAGAAATTGACAAGTGGAAAATTAGAGTCCAACTTGGTTAAGTGCCTATTTGAAGGTTACCCTAAGGAAATGAAGGGTTATTACTTCTACGACCCGACTGAGAACAAGGTGTTCATAGCTAGAAGGGACTATTTCTTTGAAGAGGATTTCCTTTAAAAGAAAGATAGTGGGAGTACCATTGAACTCAGTGAAGTTGAATAACTACAACATCTAGAAGAGGACTCAAATATTAAGCCAGCTCCATAAGAAATTGAGGAGGCAGACCCAGTGACATAAGACCTTAGAAGGTTTGATGGGCTTCATCAATAGTTAGAGAGATATGGATTTCTAGTGACTAATGATAAGGATCTTATGATCTTGGATTAGGAAGAGCCAAAAATCTATCAGGAGGCCATTTCTAGCACACATTCAAATGAACGACATAAGGCTATTGAATTCGAGATGCAATCCATGCACGATAACCAAGTATGGAACTTGGTTGATCCTCTTACAGGTGCTAAAATGATTGGATGCAAGTGGTTCTATATACTTAAAGTTGATAATACCTTCAATGGGAAACTTGTGGCGAAGGGTTTCAGGCATGTTTAAGGGATTCACTATGATGAGACATTCTCATCGGTCTTATGCTTAAATCCATTTGGATACTCCTTGTCATTATTGTATGGTACGACCATGAAATATGGGAAATGGATGTCAAAACCACTTTTTTTGAATGGAAAGCTACTTGATGATGTTTATATAGAAAAACCTGAGGGTTTTGTTAATCCAAAGTATCTTAACCGAGTATAACAGCTTGATCAATCCATTTAGGAATTCAAGTAAGTGTTTTGATCTTGAAATTAAAGGTTTAATGAAGCCATAAAAGAATATGGTTTTATGCAAAACATTGATGAACCATGTGTGTACAAGAAGGTGAATGAGAGTACTTAGACATTCCTAGTACTATATATGGATGACATCCTTCTAATCAAAAGTGACATACCAGAACTAAAAGAAGTTAAGCAGTGGTTGAGTAAGTGCTTCACAGTGAAGGATTTAGGTGAAGTTGAGTTGATCCTTGGGATCTAGATCTATAGAGATAGATTGTGTCAGCTTCTAGGCCTAAGTCAGGAGCTATACATAGTTAAAGTTTTGAAACATTTCAGTAGGGATAAGGCAAAGAAAGGATTCTTGCCTATGCTCTATGGGTTGAAACTAAGTAAGAATGACTGCCCTCGAACCATAGATGAGAGAGAGATGATGATTAGGATGCCCTATGCATTGGCTATAGGTTTCATCATGTACTCCATGTGATGTACAAGACCTAATGCTGCATTTGCAATAAGTATGACCAGCAAGTACCAATTAAATCAAGGTGAGAACCACTGGAGTTCTCTCAAAGCGATTCTTAAGTATCTTAACCAAACAAAGCATGCTTACTTATAGTATGGAGGTCAAGATGAGTTATTAGCTAGTGGCTAAACTAATACGAGCTTTAAGACCGACAAGGATGAAAAACAACTGTAATCTAATTGTGTCTTTCTCTTGAATGGCACAACCATTAGTTGGAGGTCGTTGATAAGACCTACTAATGTGGATTCGACTATAGAGGTCAAGAACATAGTAGCATGTGATGCAGGAATGGAATCTATTTGCATTAGAAAACTCATCCCTGAGTTAGGAGTAGTCCCCTCTATCCTAGTATCAGTGATGGTATTTTGTGATACCAATGGGGCTATCGCACAAGCAAAAGAGCCCCATTCACATAGGAAATCAAAACATGTACTCATAAAGTTTTACATGATACGAGAGATTGTGGATTGAGGAGATATAGCATTGTAAAGGGTTAACATAAAGAATAATTTCATTGATCCATTAACCAAGTTGTTGGCTATCATGAAACACTAAGATTATACTAGATCTATAGGGATTAGGGCTATGCCTACTTAGCACAAGTTCAAGTGGGAGATTGTTGGTGTGCCCTAGGTCGTAGACATTACTACTTTATGTATTATGTAAATATGTAGTTGATTGTATAAATACATTATTCGTGTTACATTATAAAGGCAATTAATCTATTTATTTATTTTTATATTGCTATTAAATAAATAGAGTATCCATTGATTAATTTCATAACATATATCCCAAGTTTGTTGTAGTTTAAGGGAAAGAATAGAACAATAAATCTTTACATTAGTTAACTGTGTGGCAGTCAAGAATACAGGCATATATGGGCCTCACATGGGATTGTATGGATCCATATGGGAAACATTATATGGTTTTTTCGTCATAAATGTTTCTCGGGTAGAACTCATTGTATCCACAGACTTAAGATCATTATAACATAACATGGGATCTAATACATTTTGATATACTACTAATGAGCCTATAAGAGAGGTACAAGTATAGGTATGATTGGGTGGCCAATGAACATTTTGATGTTGATAATGAGTTAATTGGATTGCCACTCAGTAAACTCTGAGATGATATCACCGGCCACTTGATGCAATGGGAATGTAAGTGTGTGGCCACAGCCGAATAAGTTGGGAACTTATTTGATCTTACATTCCATTATAGATCAAGAAATGTGTTTAGAAGAGAATATGATGATAGAGCCATGATTTTCTCTTTTCACACCCGATATCGGCTGGAAAGAGATAAATACGAGAATAGGTATAGGGAAGGATTCTCTCTCGGAGAAGCTGCCTAGCTGTATTAATTGGGAGCTACAATGCTTATCTAAAAACCAATGGTAGTCTGGGCCCTTGGGCCCATGCCAATTGAAGAAAGTTCCATAGGATCTTGCATATAAACCATTTGCTTTGGATATATCAGTTTGTAAAACGAACGAATTTAAATCGAAAATATTTAATTAATAAGTTTCTATAATATAATCGACTGATTAATTGATTAATTGAATTAATTAAAGTAAATAATTAATTAAATATTCATATGTGATTTTAATTCATTTAATCTATTATTGGTGAATTTAATTTAATTAGTTTATGGGTAATTAAGATAAATTAAATTTTAGTATAAATTTAATTTATACAGTTGGCACAAATAAGTAAATTAAAATATAGTTAAATTAATTAAACTCTTTAGCTTGGGGGTAAAATGAGATCAAAATATTATATGCATACAAATTTAATTATTGACTCATACTGGTTAATTTAGAGATGGTTAATTTTACCCGACGTGTTAAAATTGTACCAATAGAAAAATGACTAGTTTGACCTATTCGGTTTCCTTTTATATTTTTACGAGGAAAATTCTTTATTAGATGAAATTTGATAAAACTGATCATCAGGATCAAATCTGCGAAATTTTAATTTGCAATTCCATGGCATGATTAGTTTTCTAAGGTTGAATATGGTCCTAACATGATCTACTAGGGAACTTCTTAATTTTGTAGGAATGAAATTTATAAACTTTGTGCTAGCTTGGACATAAACTCCTTTGAGAACATAAAAGTCTTCTGGAAAATACGAAGGTTTGCTAGAACAAAAGGTGTTAAAACTACTCATGAAATATTGCTCAATAAGAATTTCCTAAGATTTTTTCCCCTAGAATTATCTTCTTAGAAGATATGGATGTAGAGGCATATTATAATGCGATGATTTTATCACTTAATCAATTTTTTTGGAAAAAAGATTTGCCCCTTCAATTAATGATAAAAGCGTGAAGAAATGATAGAATTTTGTATCAGGATAGTAGCAAACTGTAGCACTAAATTGTATTATTCAGAGTTACAAGGCCCATATAGTAAATACAAAAATTTGCATCAAGGAATTAGGGCCCTAAATCAACAAACTCTATGACTCGGGGCTTTAAGGCCCCTGTAGCAAGAATTGTTTTTTCCCAAAACAGTAGTGTCTTAGAATGACGAATTGTATTACTCGGTGCTACAGGGAAATATAACTTCAAAATGAATTACACGAGGCTGTAGGGCCACATAGTAAAGACATAAATCTTTTCCAAAATATTAGTGACTTAGAGTAATGAAATATATTACTTGGGGAACATGGCCTATGAAGTAAGGACATAATGTTTTCCCAAAGAAGTAGGGTCTTGGAGCAAAACATCGTATTACCCGAGGCAATAGGACCCAAATAGTAAAGATAGAAAATTTTTCTAAAACAGCATGGTTTTAGAGAAAAAAAAATGTATTACTCGGGGTAGCAGGGCCCATGTAGTAAAGACAAAAATTTTACCCAGGACAATAGTGTTGAGGACCAGATTCAGGCCCGAAAAATCATCGGGAGCAGCAAAAGTTTTGTTTAAATTTTCTGGATCCGATCCCCAGGGAACCGTTTGGATGATTCCGTCGGATTTAATACCAAACCTATCAAATTGCAAAGCTAGGGTTCCTAAACAAAAGAGGGTTTTAGGTTACCTCTTGAAGAGAAACTGCTGAATCCTCTCGATTCGACCACATAGTAATGCACAGAATACTTTGGGCTTTGAATGCCTGCTAGCGGAGTCCCATGGGATCGAAGAATTACTGCGGAATGAAGCTGGAAGATCAGAAGAATTTCTCTCTTCCTCATCTCTATTATCATGATTTTGGCTAACCTCATTGTTAGGGTTTTTTCTCCAAAATAATGCTTATATATAGACTCAGGAAACCCTAGGTGGACTGGGTTAGGAAAAACGTAGACTATGGACTTTCTTGCAGCCCATTTATTTTGACCTGTCCAATTAAAATTCACCGAACAAAAATACCATTCTGCATTCAGTTAAATTAAATCCATACATTATATTTTAATTATACAATTTCACCAAATTGGCAAATTGATCAATTAATTTAGACTATGAATTTATTTAATTAAATATGTCAATTACATAATTAGATTTTATTTAAAATCCAATTAATTCTAATTCCACATATTACAAATTAAATACCATTCATAATAAATTAATTTAATTAAAATGATATGTAATTTATTTAATTAAATTATTCACCATGTGTAATTTAATTAAATATCAACTAATTAATTAACACATGTGAATCTACTAATTAAATAATTTAGATTTAATTTTCCATTAATTAAATCAAATATGATTTCTTCAATCCATATTTATTTAATTAATTCGATCAGGCCAAATGGACAAAACTATTCACAACCAGTATCCCTATGTGCACGATCCTTGTGGGACTGCCTTTATGTTGGCAGTAGGACTTATTCCTGCAGACTATTAGTGGGTTCTATCAAACGCACAATATCCCCCAATTAAGACAGCTAGCAGTATCTCAAATAGAGATTAACCGTCCCGGTAGTTGTACTTGTATTATTCCTTGCCAGCTGATATCTTAGTGTTTATAGTAAGGGGCATGGCTCCGTCATCCCACACTAC
>CAOJCR012829712.1:0-10907 GCA_948330485.1 Euphorbia neoarborescens | reverse complement strand
TGAGGAGAGTGTTAATGGATGGGATTTGTTGTATGCATAAAGAATCGAAAGGTAGAAAACACTAGTCCGAGCAATGTAAATACTTTGTATCATATTGAAATGTCAATATTTGTAAGACATAAATTAATCAGTTATCATATTCATGTATGAAAATAAGTAATATATACAATATTATGCAAATATTAAACATCCATTATTATAAAATTTAACAAAGTCGATGAAAATAGATGGTGAATAAAATATTATGCAATTCACATACAATAATTATAAAAGTATAAATCAAATACAAATGAAGTGAAAAATTCATCGGCGATTATTCCATTTTTTGTGGATCTGGTCCACCCTCCTCCTGAAATAAGGAATCCGATGTTGGGGAACCTCCTCAAGTGCTTCAAGCAGCAGTCCTTCCCATAAATTCACCCACTGTAACACATTTCAATAGGATAAATAATTAAGTAATACAATGTTAGAAAGTAAAACTGTGTAGTATAAAACTTACATATCAACATTCGCTGCAAAAGTTGCTTCTTCCTCATCGACCTCCTCATCGTCGTTAACAAGTCGAGGATGTGACCTCAACTTGAACCATCTCAGATAATCATCGTCACAGGCCCCTGAGTTACGACCAACACATTCATAACCGTCAAGTGATAATGCCCCTGTGTGTGGGAAGCCAGACCATATAGATTCGACCCAGTTCGCAGAATACTCCACCCTGTATAGTTTACTGGTCCAAGATCGACATTCCTTCGATGTCCTTATGATTGTGGGTGGAATGGTCTGCATATAACCTAACTGTCTAAGTGTCCGTACGGGCATGTAAGACTCAAGGATATCTCTGTACTGGATAATCCTAGAGTATAAAGTCCTAGGCACGGAACGAATCTGGTATTCTCCATATGGCAACCACATGACCTAAACACAAACCAAGATAGAACTGATCAGTAAATGCGATAGAGAAAAAATTATTGATCCAAATAATAAAAATGTATGCGTACATCGGTCATCTGAAGCCGGTCAAGGTGCAACTGAAATGCAAGGAGATGTTCATCCGTGATGGGCTGCGTGGAAACCGTCCACCTCATAGCCCTAGCTGCATCTGGTGATCCATCCCACTATCCTCTCTATGGCCTAAAGCAGGGGAAGTACTAAAATCCATGCCTGTAGCAATGTCAGGCAACCGGTAATACTAGAAGCATCCCCTCTGCTTACTATACCGTACGTATGACGTCGAAAACCGTTTGTTTGGACAATTTTCGACGTCGTGCGGAAGCCTCCTGGACGACGCCGAATTGCATCAAAAAAAAAAAATTAAATTTAAAATAACTCGAGTTCGAACTCGTACCTTCAACCCGAAAAGTGATTTTTCCAATCCTGCCATTTTACTTCCAAATAATTTCTCAATAATCTAAAGTTTTTTATTTCGTTATATGAATTTAGAATACATTTGATCCTTTATATAGAAAAATGTGATGGCAAAATTGTAGATATTGACATAACTAATTATAAAAGCCTGTAATAATATTTTAGGTGTTGAAAATATTATATTTTAATATTGTTTTATTTAATATTTGATATAAAAAATTTAATAATTTTTTTTATTGAAAGGGTAAAAAAGTCTTTTGGAGGGGCGGTGAGTAGTAATCAGGGGCGGCGAATAGCAATTCCCTAAAGAAATTATACTATATACATATATCAGTTATAAAACATCAACAATAGTGATATAATACAACCAAACAAAAAAAATTAGGACACATCACCTATTCTCTTCCTTCTCTCTCCTTTTAATTTCATCATCCATGATCCACCTTGGAGTCCTTAATTGAAAATGTTTTTCTTGTTGTCTGAGTAAAATAGTGAATTTATAGCGGGAAGGTCGATCATCCTCGTTGGATGTGAATTTCGTAGATCTCGTCCTTGACAATTGATAGTTACTGAGCATCTGTTGCAGTGAGGGAAGGTGTTCTTCCCACAAACTCTCCGATTGATAGCATCAGTCAATTTAGTAAAAAATGCTAGGCACTAGTAGGGCGGCCAGGTCTCCAACGACTAGTCGTGGGACTATTCAGAACTATTCATTTTCATATTTTTAATTTTTATTAATGAAATTTAAATGATAAATATATTTAAAATATTATTATATTGTCTAAAAAAATTAAAATACTAATAATAATTACTTAAACTCAAAATTTAACATAGAAAACTCAAAATTATCAAAAATATAAATGTTGTAATGTTAATATTATAATATACTAATATCTTACATAACATTTTGTGAACTAAAGAAGAAATGAACATTGTAAAATCCAGAAATCGTTTCAATTTAGTGAACTGAAGAGGAAATGAACAATAGAAGATTAGAAGAATTAGGTCTTTTTGCCTCTTTTATTTGGACAGAATTCAAAAAACAGGCATTTTATCTGAATTGTTTGATTTGGGCCGATTTGATCTGACTTGTACCGACTAATTGGTGATAAATCGATCACTTGTGAAAATTAGATCAGTGTTGTAAACATCACCGACTTTTTACAACACTGTTTGTCCGACTTATCTGATTTGGTCTAACTTGGACTGACTAATCGGTGATAAATTGGTCAGTCGACTTATACCGACCGACTTGTGAAAATCGGATCGGTGTTGTAAAAATCACCGACTAGTCGGTCGACTTATCTGATTTTTACAACAATGGTATCAGTTCTTTATACTCTCCCAAATGTCCACCTCTTTTCTATCAAATGAAAAGCTATTTATAGCTTTTCTGAATAGGGATGGGGAAGTTACCTGATAAAGACACATTCCATATTCTCTGATAACTGTTATACATGATCTTGTATATCAATATATTTTATAACTTCCTACCTGACAAAATATTTACTATGGATGGTCTGAACTTAGGATATAATTTAATTAAATCTTTATATAGGGTTGTATCAGGTTTTATTTTTGATGGAATTCCCCGTTCACAATTACAGGCTGTAAGTCTGTGTTAGGAATCTTGTGTTAATATAATTAGTTGAATGCCTTGGAAGACTGTGTAGCTATTGTTATGTTTAATTGGCATTTCTCTAATCACCTGACCACTCCATCACTTGTTTTTTTGTTTTATTTTGAATATATGCAAGAGATTCTTGATGAACTTGCAGACATTGATTTGGTCGTGCTGATAATTTCTTTAGAAAGCTAGAAGGTAGCATATTTGACCATTTCAATTAAATTATTTGAAAATGAACAATTTTGCTTTTTGCTAAGCAAAAGTCTCTATATCCATTATATAAGGTACCTGGAAACATAAATTGAAAGCTTACGTTGAGCAAGTAAAAGTCTCTACTTTTTGAAATCTTAGTTATTTCTTTAGTGAAAGGTTAATATATATCGTTCTAGGTATTGCATTATTTGGAGTCCAGTAGAATATTTCATCTAATTTTTTTTTATTTTGTGTTATCTTTGCACACACCCCTTTTATTCCTATTACTACCTCCATCTCCAAGTTCAAGTCTGTTTTTGGTGTGCCTTTTCATAAAGCAAATGGAGCGCCTTATTTAGTTTTCTTCCCTTGTTCTCATTCCCCTTGCCTAAGAATTTACTAGTACATGTTCTGAACCAACATTTCTATATAGAAACTGGGAAAGTAGAATCAGTTATATTGAAAAAGCAGTGTGAGCACGGGATATTTTCGAGTCGATGATGAATCAGCAAATGCTAACCTATTCTGCTAAGTGTATATTTTTCTAGTTTGACCAGGTAAGAGGTCCGAAGAACGAAAAAGCTGAAAAAGGCCTCTAAAGTCCAAGTGAAATGTTCAAATCAGTCAAAATAAGAAAAGTCAAAAGTCAATGTACAGATTCGAGGTATATCAGTACATCTTTAGCTTATAGCCTTACTGGTATGGCTTATAGCCAAGCTAGCATAGAGAAATCCTATTTATTACATAAGTGGTTATAGCGACATCGCTATAGTTATAGCCACGCGACTATAATACATGGATAAGATTAGAGAATTTAAGTCTAATTGAAATTCAAATGGAAAAGAGATTCTGTCTAACTAGGAATCTTTCCCCTATGTATAAAAGGATTTTTTTAGAAACCTAACGAAGGACTTTTTGCTATTTTGTGGACCTCTATTTAGAGAAAAAAATAGTAAGTACAGAAAAGAAGAAAATAAAAAATGTGGAGTTTAAATCTGCAAACCAACAAGAGGTTACTCAAAAATCGATTCCGAAATCGAGTCAGAAAAGTTAGGACTTTTGGAGATCACGCGGATTCTCGTTTCTTTCAGACTTCTGCTTGCATTAAAACTAGTGGAGTATATAAAAAAGCGGTAACTCCTGAGACTCATTAAGTCCCTTTTCTTATTCTAGTTGATTACTAGTGTTACTATTTTCTATGTGTTATTTTTTGTATTTTCTACTCTTTGCCAAATATTAAAGCCATACAGATATTTATATGACCGCAAGATTATAGGTTACACTCGTACATGTATAATCTACAGTTGGGCAAGAGATTGAAGAAAGCCATATAGTTTTAATATTTATGATTAATAAACTCCAACACGTGACAAATTATAGTCGCTCGACTACATCCATATTTGTGTGAGTATATTTTATTATCGTTTAGTGGTATTTTGACCCAAAATGCCGGATCCAGTTCAGATGTTGATGCATTCTGATTTTATCTAAATAATATCCCAAATCATTCTATATTCTTACGTGGTTATTCATGACCAAAATAGTTTCCTGAATCAAAATGGTAATTACGGTTTTGTTGTATACTATTTATACAATAAATAGTCGTGCGACTATATTATACCCACAAAGACCAAATTATAGCCGTACAAATATTTTTATTAGATAGAATGTTTGTATTTGCATTTTTTATTGTTTTGGCCTAGATTTGATTCTGTAAATACAATTACATGTTAAAAACTGAGCCAAGAAGCCTGGTTAGGGCCACTGGAACAGTTCAATAAAGGAAACTCTGTGTTTCCATATATCAAATCAACTATATGCATGTGGAAAATCAATTAAAATTGAGCCAACTATTTTAAAGACAAAATGATTCTCCAATCATATCATTGCATTTTAAGAATCTATTTTCTAGTCTAGTTGGACCTAACCTTTTGGGTTTACCCAACTATCCCCTATATGCATACTATTGAGCTATTTAGTCTATCCCATTCTAATGCATGTTCTTTTCATGTGTCCTACTTGAGTCCTAGTTGTCATATCCATGCTAACCTTTGTGGATGCAGGATAGTTAATTTAGGTTGGATGAGTAGTTAGCATTATCTATTCATTTATTTATTTCTTGCAATCTTTAGATATCGTGTAAATTAGGCGGTTGTATCTCATCCCCTTATTTTTACAAATGTATCTCCTAGGTTGTGGTGGAAGGTTGTAATGGGTGTTTATATTTCTGCAATTATTTACTTGCTTTCAATGCATGTGCATTCACATAAAAATAAAGAAGTGAAATTGAGCCTTATGCCATTTTGTACATAATATTTTGTTATCCACCAATTTAATGTTTAAGAAAAGGGATTAATAAGTTTTCATCTGTACCCGAATCTCTGATAAATGGTCTTAGACTCCCACTTAGTTTTGTGTAACATCGTCATTCAATTCCCCGTGGAGCTTAAAACTAGGTGGCGAATCCAGTCATTGTTTTAAGGGATTCATGTTCGGTTCTCTTAAAACTTATTTTCTAAAATTCATTTTAATAAAATAAAAAGTCCATACGCAGTCACTGGCATTCATGTCAAATTAAAAAAATGGACTGATTGAAGTCATCTTGGGTCTTTCTTTCTTTTGGAACTGAAACCATCTTTAAAAGAAAAAGGAAACCCTTAGGCCACTGGTGCTCCTAGTTGGCAACTCCGTTGGGGACTTCTTTTCTTAAAAAAGTTTTTTACAAACTTTTCTTTTTAAGAAACTTTTAATGAGGTTCTGGAAAACCTTTCCATTAAATTTAAATTAGTGAATATTTTGAGGACTAGTTTCCTCTTCTTAAAAAAGGAAAAAAAATGTGTTTTATGTATGTTATTATCTTCTCATCCACTCTATTGAATTGCATTAGTTATTAAGGTTAGGACTGCCTCTATTAGCCCGAAAATTTCGAGAAAGTACCACTTCTGACTACCACAAGGATGCCTATTGGGAAAGGCACTAACAGCCTTGTACCAACTCTTCTCGTTTGAACCCAAAGGGAGAGAAAGAGGATATATATTGTTGTGGGAGCCTTAATGTTATCCTGGACTAAGACTCATACTATTGCATATAGTATCCATAATACCCTTAGGATTCCAAAATGCAATATAAAATGAATCTAGTTTTGCCCTTTTCCTTCCTTATTAGTGGAAAAGAGACCCCTCATAAGGATGATTAGAGACTTTTTATACCACGTTAGAGTTATAAGGTTGGGAATTTTTGATTCGCATGCCATTTGTTCTCTTATTTGTCTGTTTTTATGCTTTCAAGTTTACCATAATTGCACACTTGCTAAGGTTTAGGTGTTGGATCTTAATGCACATCATTAGTATGTTTGTACCTGACATGTATTAAGCATCATAGTAGCCATGTACATAGGGTCTTTTAATGCAAGTTGCATGAGATTCCAACCCACGTTTGTGTTTGGTTAAGAACCTGTTGCATTTTAGAGTCTATCTACATGTTATGGTATGTTTATTTATCGTCATGCATCATTCCAAATACTATGTCATGTATGATGTCATGTCATTCATCATGACATAATACCATGCCATGCATCATCCCAAATACATGACATTCATCATACCATTATGCTTTGTCATTCATTATACTATGTCATGCATCATCCCAAATATCATGTCATGCATGATTCCTTGTCATTTATTATACCATGAAGCCATGCCATTCATTATAATATGTAACGCATCATCCAAAATACCATGTCATGCATGTTACCTTGTCATTCATCACACCATGATGCTATATATCATACATCATTACATATGCCATGTCATACACAATACTATATCACCTATCACAACATGATGGCATGCCATGCATCATGTCAAGTCATTCATTATAAATGCTATGTCATGTCATGCATCGTAACATAATGCCATGATATACATCATTACATATACCATGTCATGCATAATACCATGCCATCCATCACAATATGGTGCTATGTCATCCATTATAAATGCCCTACCATGTTATGCATCATGACATAATGATATGACATATGTCATTATATGTGCTTTGTCAGGCATAATATCATATCATCCATCATGATATGATGCCATGGCATGCATCATACTGTATAATCCAAAATAAATATTGTGTCACGTCATACATCATAACATAATGCCATGTCATGCAATATGACATGCATCATTATATGTGCTATGTCATGCATGATGCTGTATCATTCATCACTGCAAATGCCTTGTCATGCCATGTCATCCATTACAAATTCCATGTTGTGCTATGCATCATGACATGATGCTATGTCATCCATCATCACATAATATCATATTATGCATCACACCATAAGGTACATTGTCATGCATTATGATACATTGACATGCATAATCATATAATGACATGTCGTATGTCCTTACATACATCATGCCATAATGTTATGTCATTCATCATGCCATAATGCCCTATCATACATCATGGCATAATGCTATGTCATGGATCATGATATAATGATTTGTCATGCATAATTACATAACACTATCTCACACATTATGATATAATGCCCTGCCAAACACCATGACATAATACTATGTCATGCATCATACCATAATGCTATGTCATTCATCTTGCCATAATACCATATCATACATTATACCATAATGCCATGTCATGCATCATGAAATAATGCCATGTCATTCATCACAATGATGTCATGTTATGTGTTACGCGTTTAGCGTGATATAAATTTATTCAATTCTGGTATAGTTGCTAAACACTCAACTCAAGGGCAGTGTACCCTGTCGTTGTCAAGTAATAAAAACTGGATTTGAGTCCAGGTATCGATCCCACAGGGAATCTATCTCTACGAACACTAGTTCTAGGGTTTTGGCGTGTAAAAGGCGGTAAATGAATCTGAATGTAAACTAAGTTAAAAACTACGCCTACTCCTAACTACGATCAATCACCATATCGACTCCTTGATCCGGATTAACAAACAATCAATCGATTTTCAGCTGTCTTTAGGAATATTAATGGGGCTGGACCCTATCAATCTGGCAAACCAATTAATGTCAAGGCAATAACAGCAATCGAATATTAAAGCCGTGCAAGAGATTCAATAGGCAATCCTACTGTATGAAGCGTCTAGGGTAAGGTAATCCTATCGGCCCTCCTAGTTCTAGGATTCAGAAACTAAGTCCGCTTAAGTTCCAAGGGTTGTCAATCCCCGGTTTCCTAGTTTTCAAGCTAGGTCGCAGAGCAGATATGAGTCGAATAGATGTTTCAGAATACGATGCTATCAAATCAACAAACACGAATATAATATCAATCAACAGTTTAAAACCCTAATCTCACAAGCAAGATCAATCAATAGGTATGAAACGATTAATAATGAATACAATCACAAATACTATCTAAGCAGTTCCAACTTTTACTGAATACGAAGATTGAGAGAAGAAATCAAATCAAACTCGCTATCGAGTAGTGTGAATCCTGGCTTCACCGACAGTACAAGCAAAGGTGAACCTCGATAAGAAGATTGGCGAACTCACGTATGCAATCAACCGCACAAGGGGATAAGAGTTTACAAACTGAAATTTCGATTAATATGAAAGAAATCCGAATACAAAGAGAGAGAGCAAGACCTAGGGTTCTTAGCTCAATCAAATAGGTAAAAGATGTCCCAAAATACAATAGAAGCAGCTATATATAGGTTTCTAAAAAATAATTACGAAATAACTCAGTTCTATATAAAAACGGAGTCGCCACGTCGTAATGCATAAGTGTTACGACGTGGCGCTCGAAACTTCTTCAAATCTTCTTTGAGCTATCGCAACCGCCACGTCGTAATACTCTGACCATTACGACGTGGCTGGCAAAATTCCATAGATCTTCAAAACAGTCTACCACCTATCGAAAATGCACGGCCACGGTGTTATCTTTGCAATTATAGCGTGATGGCCGTGCTTCTGATTTTTCTTCCTTTAAATACCGACGCCACGACATAACGAAGAACCATTACGACGTGGTGCACCCTTCAACACACGGGCACGATCTGCTTCTGTTCCCTTTCTTCGAACAAGCAGGGCCACGCCGTAATGCAAATGCATTACGACGTGGCACTTCAATATCAGTACAGCTACACTTCATTAGCTCCCGCCTTTATCTTCCGCTCTTCAACTTAGTCCCGATACCTGTCCAGAATAGACAAATAAACACATCACCGCACCAGTGTACAGGCAAACGAATCCAAATAATACATAAGCCTCAAATCCTAACCAAATGCACTACAATATCGAAGAAAAACCAACAAAGCTACACAAACCCACGAAAAGATAAAAACATGAAAAACTGAAATAAACACGGAATAAAACACCAGAAAAACACACAAAACATTGCCAAATAAAATGTAACATAGCCGAAAAGATAAGGCCAAAACCGACCTTATCAACTACCCCCTACTTAAGACCTTGCTCGTCCTTGAGTAAATAATCGAAAACCAAGAATCAGAACACTTGCTTTTATCTGAAAATTGGTTTCCCGATTTAACCATGCCATTTCATCAACCCCCCTAAAGCATGTATCATAGTCTGTCACAGTTATATACGACACACACAAACATCGAATCGAACAAAACACACATTTTCAAGACTGATCTGTTCAAACGAAAAGGAACATTTAGGATATATATAACCGGTTTAAGTACCTCACCAGTGATCGCTCAAATCACTCCAATGATAGGGTGACTACAAAGAAATCACTCATATAATCCTGTATATACACATCACACAGCGAGCCCATATCAATCCAAACACAGTCTTTGACATTACAGAGCAAAATTAGAGAACCTATAATTGGCTTATAATGTGAGGGGTTAAGGACGGATGTGATAAAGGATAATATAGTGTTACAACCCCTCGGTCCAAGGAATAATCATAAAAATTGGTTTAGTCACAGGTTAAGATATCAGAAAAATAGAGTCAACTTCCAAATCCAGGTTTACCATCCGGATCACGAACGGGAATGTGATAGAGAGAAAGAAAACACCACATATACTATAGCATAAACAAAACTAAACTCGGTAATAAGAAGCAAAGAAGTCTGAGTGATGACGATCACAAAGAGGGATTGGAGTGGGATTCATTAAAAATTTCGAGGTGAAATCGGTTTTGGTTGAACCCCGAAAAGAGCATACTTTCTATGGTAGAATCCCCACCCAACACGACAAAGTAGAAGACGGTAAACTTATTTGAACAAACATGAAGCACGTACAACTTTCTCTTTTCTTTTTTTTTTTTTCTTTTCTCTCTTTTTTTTCTTTTTTCTTTGTTTTTTTTAATAATAATAATAATAGATGACAACAAGACAAACAAGAATGAAACATCGACTCCCTTGAAATACACTGAAGACCAACCCAAAAATGTGACATTGAGGTATAAGAACCAGTTTTAAAAGACTTTAAAGCTGAGGGGAGGAAGGGTTAGAACGGGGAAGTATACAGTGAAGGAAATGGGCTTGTACCTTTAAGGCGAACGCCTTGTAATGTGGCAATGACAGAATAGGTCAAGCTCAAAGGGGTGTTCTACGTGTTAGTTAGCATGAAAAGGATCAATAGGCTATAATATAAAGAAAATGTGCACAAGGAAGTGTGTGTTAGTGAGGTTAACCCTAAGGGTCTCTACATACTAAGCTCTGTAAACGCCAAGTGCAAAACACATGTTAGGTT
>CAOJCR012829607.1:0-10110 GCA_948330485.1 Euphorbia neoarborescens | reverse complement strand
TCCTAATCCATCAAGTGGCTGATGATATCATCTCAGTCGTAACTGAGTGGTAATTCCATCGACACATCATCATCACTCACATGTTTACTGTCTCACCCAATCATACCTATATCTGCATCATGTTACAGATATGTTGGGTGTATGTCAAAGTGCATGAGATTCCATATAGTAATGTAATTCTTTCAGGTCTAAGGATAAAACAAGTCCTACCTAAGAAAAATAGTAATGACCACTTCACCATGTAGTGTTTCCTGTGTGGATCTATACAGGACCATGTGGGGTCCATATCTACCCATATCCTTGATTACCACATAATCAACTTATGCACATGTTTTTCGTTCTATTCATTCTCATGACCTAGAACAAACTTGGGACCTATTCATTTATGACTTACAATCAATGGATTCTCCATTCATTACTATAGCATAAGATATAGAAAAAATGGATTGGTGCCTTTATTCCATAACACTTAATGTATATAGTACAAGTAATATTACAACCGTGCAATATACAAAAGAATCAATGCCTACGAACTTGGGCACACCAATAATCTCCCACTTGCACTAGGCCAAGTAGGCATGTCCCTTAGTCTTAGAGATCTCGTAATACCTCAGAGTTGCAAATGGCAAGCACCTTGGTTTACGGATTAGCGACCTTATTCATCATGTCAACCCTCTATATTAAATTACCTCGATATTTGATTTCTCAAATTAGGTGAAAAACTTTCTGAGCATATCTTTGGATTACTAGTGTGACAGGGGCTCCTCGTTTTGCATTGACCCCTTGAATATCACAAAATACCATTATAAGGTCTAGGATAGAGGGGACCACTCCTAACTCTGTAATGTAAATCTAATCCAAACGACAACCGTAACAGCATATCATGTTTCTAAAATAATCGATCTCTATAGTAGTATATGCTTTAACGGACTCTTATGAGGATCTCTAACTAATGGCTCTACCATTAATGAGAAAAATTCAACCTAATTAGGTTACATCCTCATTGGTCTCAAAACTAGCATCAGTACATCTACTGACTGCGTACAGGTTTTGACCACCATACACTAAATGGTAATCCTTAGTCCTGTTAAGGCACCTTAGGATTTCTTTGACAAAACTCAAATAGTTCTGAGAACAATCTGGCTCCTGCTTTCCATACTTAGTGTATAGTGACATTAGGTCTCGTATATGACATGAAGTACGTGATGGAACCAATAGCTGAGCATATGGTGTTACCATCATCCTCTCCTTTCCTCTGTTTCAACCCATAGTCATATCGGTAAGAAAAAATTCTTTAACTTGTCTATGCAGAAACATTTCAAAAATTTTATATATACGTCTCCTGACTCAGAATTAGAAGCTGATGCGATCTATTTCTATAGATCTTGGTCCCTAAGATCAATTCAGCTTCGCCTAAATCCTTCATCACAAAGTATTTACTCAACCATTGCTTTAAATCCTAAGCAGTGAAGGTGTGTAACATCCGACTAGAAGGATGTCGTCAACATATAAATAACACTCGAAATATGGAAGTACTTTCTATCACTTTCTTGTATACATAGGGCTCATCAAGGTTCATTGAATCTTTGACTCTACGACCGGGATGCTTGTTTCAATCCATACATGGATTTATCAAGCTTGTATACCCGGTTAGGGTACTCAGGATCAATGAAACCCTCTAGTTGTGTAACTTACACATCCTCGAGTAGATTTCCATTCAGAAAAGCAGTTTTAATATCCATTTCCATATCATATACTCATAAAATGCTACTATGGCCAGGAGTATCCTAATGGACTTAAGCATCGCCACTGGTGAAAAGGTTTCATCGTAATCAATTTCTTAAACTTTGTTGAACCCCTTTGTCACTAATCGTCCCTTGAAGGTATTGTCAGCCTTCAAAGTTCCTATGTTACTAGGGCTCTAGTCCTCTACCTCTAGTGGAGTTAGCTCAGTTCCCCAGTCCCTTTCTTAAGGTTGTGGATCTTGAGCTTCATCAAGTTCAATCATACACCCACTTTCTTTCTCAGAGACGAACTCCTATTCTAAGAAATGACCCCATATGGCAAAGAATACTCTATTCTTAGTCAGGTCGCAGAAGAAGCAACACTTAGTTTCCTTATGGTAACCTACAAATAGGCATTTGACTGATTTGGACTCTAATCAATCACTTATCAATTTCTTAACATGTTCAAAATAGCCCCAAATATGTAAGAACAAAACTATAGGCTTTTGGCCCCACCACATCTCATATGGTGTAGTATCAACTTCCTTACTTGGTATACAGTTTAGTGTGAAAGCTGCATCTCTAAAATCTATCCTTAATGGGATATAAGGAGCGTTTCTTGACTAATTATTGAGTAGACCATGTCCCACAGGGTCCTTTTCCTCCTTTCTTACTTACCATTCTAATGAAGTGTAACAAGAGGAGCAAATTAAGATCGAATCCCACACTCTCTCAAAATTGATTCAAACCCTTAGCTCATTTCACCGCCTTTGCGATCAAATCAAAGAGCTTTGATAATCTTACCCAGTTGGTTTTCTACTTTGTTTCTAAAATTCTTTAAGCGATCAAGGATCTCGAATTTGAGCTTCATTAGGTAGATATAACATATCTACTGAAGTCATCGGTGAAAGTAACAAAGTACCAATAACCATATCTAGCATTTGTGCTTCTGGGCCCACATACATCTGAATGTTCTAGGTCCAATAGCCTAATAACTGATGTAGTATTACCGGTGATATAGATTTAGAATTATAATTATAATCCCAAACACTCAACTCTAGGGCAGTGTACCCTGTCGTTGTCAAGTAATAAAACTGGATTTAAAGTCCATGTATCGATCCCATGGGAAAAATACCTCTATGCAGTCTAGATCTAGGGTTTTAGCGTGTTATAGGCGGTATCAATATACTGAATTTAAACTAAATTAAACTACTCCTACTCCTATCTATGATCTAAGCTAATACAACCCTTTGATTTTGAATTTAACGGAAGTCAATCGATGTTCTACCAACCTATGAATGATAATGGTAATGGATCCCTATTAATCTTGGAAACAATTAAATATCAAAGCAATAAAAGCAATCAAATTAATATCACACACGGTTTTGATAGTTATTCCAACATATCTGAAGCTCCTAGGGTAAGGTTATCCGAATGGCCTGCCTAGTTCTATGATTCAAAAATTAGGTATGCTTAAGTTCCGCAGGATTGTCAGTCCTCTTGATTTCCAATTGTCAGGCTGGATCGCATAACAGATATGAATCAAATATTTAATCAAGTTTATGAAGCTATCAATCACGCATGCATGAAAATTAATCAATTAACTAGTATAAACCCTAACTTCAATTACAAGTTTAATCAATAAGTGTGGAAGAAATAATCATTAATACAATCACACGCAATATCTAAGAAGATCACAAATCGAACTAAAGACGAAGATTGAGTTAAGAGAATTCTTATTCAGACTCGTTATTGAATCAGAGGACTCAGGCTTTGGCGAAATTACGTACAAAGGTGAAACTCTGTAGGAAAGTTAACTCACAAATAGCAAGCAACAAACCGCAAAAGCTGAAGATTCCAAGTAGAAACTTTCGATTGATCAATCCGAAAAAAAATACAAAGAAGAAAGAAAACCTAACTAGGGTTTGTCAATCAAGTTGAATGTCAAAAGATACAGAAAATAATGTTAAACTAGCAATTTATAGGTTCCTTAATAAAGAAAAATAAAATAAAATCCAAAACCCTAACACTTAGTCCAGCACGCCGAGTTACATGCTCAACATGTCGTGTTGTCCAAGAAAACACGCCTAGTTACTCCAACTCGTTAGCGTGTTTCATTCTGCCCAAAATTGTATTCTTCAATCGCTGCGTAACTTGGCATGTTCTGGGGAAACATGCCAAGTTCTGTCAAAGTTCTTTGAGCTGTTCCACTTTACATTGCAACACGCTATGCTATATGTCCAACATGTCGTGTTCTAAGCTCCTCACTCAGCACGCCGAGTTCTGGCTCAAGTTCAGCTTCTTTTCTTCGTAAGTTCTTCATTCAATCTCTGATTTGCACGATATTGGATCCGTTGGAAAGCTTGAATCACCAACTTCGATTCTCCTTTAATGCTCATCTCCAGATTCAGCCTCCATGTCTGACAAAAAATAGCTCAAAAGATCTGCTTCCAAGCATGCCTTATCATCATTGGTCTCCATCTATCTCGGGATTCAAATCCCTACATCTAAAACTCAAAGAACGGGTCAGATAACACAAATCCTTGGTCCTAATAACCTCGAACCTAAAAACACACAAAACTCACAGAAAACACATATAAACACAAACTTAAACAAAACAGGAAAATGCATGCAAACCAATACCAGAATGCCAGAAATCCAGTCAAATCATCCAAAATCAAGGTTCCATAATGTTTAGAATATAAGGTTGAAATCGACCTTATCAACTACCCCACACCTAGAACTTTGCTTATCCTCAAGGAAATAACCTGAAATACGGAATACAGAAACCAGTTTTCACCCACAAACCATCTAAGATTTAACTATGCTAATCCACCATTCTCAAACATGCAGAAGGAATCCAGACAATAGCAACAGTCATCTACGGACAATAGACATAAGTACTACTGTTCCATATACCCAATATCAGTCAAACAGAAAGGAATGGTGAGAGCCTATGTAACTAATCAATTAACCTCACAAGATATCACTCAATACACTCAAAAGTCAAGGGTGAAAACAAAGAAAACACACTCAGTCAAATCAGATCATGCATCACATAGCGATCTAATGGCAATCTTGGTGCAGTCATTGGTAATAAGTGACAAAACCAGAGAACCTGTCGGGTTTGTAATGTGTAAGGCTAAAGGTCAGGTGTGTCAAAAGTCAGTTTTATTCTACAACCCCTACTCAAGTTCAAACAAAGATCTGGTTAAACACGGGTGTAAACATAGAAGAAACACGAGAAAATCAAACTCTTCCTACATAGTAGCAACCAAACACAGAAGTAATGGATGAATAGAAAAGAAAGGGAGGTACCCCACACCTATTTACAAACATATCCTAGATTCAAAAAGAAGGATGAAGAATTCCGAATCAAAGAAGATAACAAAGAAGACATAAAGGTGGGTATTCCATAAGAATTCGAGGCAAAGATTTTGACCTTAATTAGTACTGAAAAACCCCAAAAAGTTCAATGTTTCATTATTAGGAACCCACCCAAACAACAGAAGATAAGTTGCTAACTTATTTTGTAGAACAGATATAAGGATAAAGAATAACAAATATTATTATTCATATTATTTTTTTCTTTTTCTATTTTTTTTTAAGTTGAAGTATAACAGACATACAGGAAGAATTTGACAGACTCAAAGTTCAAAATTGAAGAACACGCCCAAAGATAGAAATTTGAAGTTCAATAAGCAAGTTCAAACTTAAAATTGAGGGGAGGATGGGTCGAAAAGTTTAGTCAAGTGAAGGGATTTGGCTTGTACATTTAAGGCTTTCGCCTTGTAATCTCTCTATGAAAAGAAAAGGCTCAAGCTCAAATATGGGGTTCTACGGGTTTGTTAGCATGAGTTAGATTCAAAAGGGTTAAATAGAAAAGATGTGCAATGTATATGCGTGTGTGGTTATTCTAAGGGTCTCTACATCCTAAGTCCTACTTAAAGCCAAGTACAATGACCACACCAAGTTCTATGATCTAGCATACCAAGAATGACTGACTCTCAGAAAAACTAGGACCCGAAGTGAATGGGTTCCTGTCGGCTCAACAAGTCCTTACCATATAGTGCAAGAGAGTTCCAAAATAGTGTTTCAGTGTTACTTTTGCTCTTTCGTTGTTCCTATCCACTATCCTAACTCAGGCATGGAAATGAAAGTAAATGACCGAACCACTGCATATAACTACTCTCATTGTTTTCATGCAAAGGCATTATTAAGAACAGTCAATCAGCAAAAACAGGCTAAGTCCTATAATCAGAATTCCAATATTCCAGATCATCATTTCAAAAACAAATAACAAAGCTCAACTTCGTGGGTAGCCAAACACTTATGAAATCCTCAATAACGGAGTAACCCATCCAGAAATCCAACATTCCAACACACAAAACAATACACATGCTCAAAAGAACGAATAAACATGCAAAACAATCGTCAAACCAATAACAAACTACCTAAACAAACAAATATCTAATTAAGCAAATTCAGGCCATTCTAGCACATAACCAAACAAAAACTAGCATGCACCACCAAATAAAAAGACAGAAAAATAAAAAGGGAGAAATTCCCTTTACCCACCCTACACCTATAATGCACTTTCTTCGGAAAGTGCAATTGAGTTAAATGTATAGGTACAGAGGAGAAAGCGAGACTCACTAATCAGTTGGCTCGGGTGATGGTGGAGGAGGTAGGGGATATGGCCATCCATGCTCTGCAGAGAATTTGGAAGCAAACGCCTGGAGTTCCACGACCTTCTCATCCATACTCGTATGCCACAAATCCACTTTGCTCGACCACTAAACCTGATACAGATACATAGTATCCAATCTCGCCAAAAGTGTGGCATACTGGCCACTGGTTGCTGTAGAAGGTCCTCCCTGCTCCATCCCCTCCAAGGATCTTCATCGACTGCTGGTAGCTGTGGTGGGACAGCTGCTGGGGTACCCTGTCTCTCCTTCTAGATGGAAGAGGAATGAACTTTAAAGTATCTGAATGGATAGGTTTGCTACGTATAGCAACCAGATGGTGAGTGCAAATAGGAGTCCTCATAAAATGAGCCACCTAGTAATTACACGTCCCAACCCCAACTCTCCATGTCCTCTCCTAGCCCTAGACATAAGTGCATTTATCACAAACTTACCTATATGGGGTTGTATGTTGTCCTTTACCCTAATCAAAAGCATCAGTTCATTCTCATTGATCTTACTGGCTTCCAGTTTGCCAGAAAAATTCAACGTAACAAACTTATACATGTAAAACAAAAACGAATCAACTATACATGATGCTTTCATGCAACTAGGGGTATAGATACCCCTTCCTATGTTTAACCAACATTCAATAGGTTTCTTTCCCTCTGGCCATGTGTAGAAATCACCTGGTATGCCTAAGATGGCCCGCAATTGGTTAGCATTCAGGTCATATTCTTCCCCAAATAAACGGAATTTAATACTTTTCTCCCTAGAAACCCTATCGGTATGGATAGAAAAAGAAGTATAAAATTCTACCACCAGCTCCTTATAAACTGGTGTCCTAGACTGCACAAACTCAGTCCACCCCAACGCTCCAAACCTCGCCCTAAGGTCATGTCTAAATATACAATCACTCATCCATCTCGCATGAAAATATTGAAACGGAGAACATTCAAGGGCAAAGATAGATGTGTACCTCATACCTTCATCCTCTATTAGAAGAGGAAAAGGGCACCTTAACTGGCGTGATAGGGGTGTCAAAGCTGCCATTTGTTTCTCTCGGGAGGTGTTATCATCTACAAGGTTTGGAAAGTCATCATGATCATCTGGTATAGTTCCCTTAGACTTCTTGGCTGGTTGCTTAACCCTAAAAGAAAGAGAAGAAATTAATAGAGTAAAATGAAAAGGAAACAAACTCAAATAACCAAATTAAAACAAGCATATGAATAAAGGAATAAGTAAATACATTTGAAAAGAAAGTACAATGTACAAGAAAACACCAACTTAACCTAACAAAAAAGAACTAACACACACAAAAGAACAACTAAAGAAAACTAAAACCATGAAATGGGTTCAAAACAGGTGCACAAGAAACGGGCATGATGTATTGTAATTGTATTCTCCATAACATTATTAACCCTAGTGTAGCGTAGTTTCATCATAAGTGGGAATAAGAAGAAATCAAATATGGAAGAGAATGTAATTAGAGGTCACAAATCTCCCCATCTGAGCAACCAGAATTTCCACTAGCTAATAAGTAATGATTAGAATCATGCTTGTCCTAGTTAAGCAGAGGCAAGAGGAGAGGATTCTAGCAATAAAAGAATGTGATTTAATAGCCATTTCAACTTGTGTCTTACTCAACTGAATAAACTTACACTCACAAAGCAGCATTTACCCACAAGTTATCAAACAACCATGATTCCTACTAATATCCATACATACCCGAGTAATTGTGGTCAATTTATCAGCAAGAAACAGAAGAAAGTTAAAGCATATGCTTAAGAACTTCTAACTTCAATGATGAAAACATATTCATTAAAAGAAAACCTCACAACATCACATACCATCATGCCTATCTACCCTAATTCTCTAATACATATCAATTCAAAGCCATTAAGCAATAAATTAGAAAGAAAAGAGGAACCATTGTACCTTGGAGCCATTAGAGAATTAGGTCAGAGATAGGAAAATCCCCAAATTGAAACTCAAGCACAGAAAGTGGTATGGGGAAAGAGAGGGAGAGAGAGAAAAAGAAAGAACATAAGAGTAAGATGGAAGAGAGGAGTAAGAAGAATAAAGAGATGAAGATGAGGGGTGAGGAGAAGAGGGAGGAAAGTTCGGTCGAGAGAGCAAGAAAAAGAAGAAGAAGAAGAGAAAATAGAGCAAATAAGATAAAACAATTTAGGGATTTTATGTTTTAATTTGGGCATTCACAGGTACGTAACACACTGGGTTGTTAGGAGAACACGTCATGTTACTCTATAAAAAATTTCGTTTGAACAACTAACCCAAAACACGGTGAGTTACAATGTAGTACGATGTGTTCCAATTTCAATTTTTAGACCCTGAGTCCTAGAAGCCAACACACCGGTGTGTTCTGTGGAACACGACGTGCTGAGGCTAAACTCAGCATGTTCGTATTTCAATAAAAAAATGTGCCTGAGTTCCAGAAGCAAACAAGCCGACGTGTTTTGCTTCTGAACTCGGTGTGTTACCTCTTTAACATGGCGAGTTATCTACTGGCTGCCCCCTTTAACTTTTTCCTTTGCTTCTCTTCGTACCAAATTGCTTCTAGCTCTATTGTAACACCTACAAAATGCATTCCAAACTGCCAGAATACCAAACTCACAAACATATATACAAAACTTTAAGAGTAAAACTAAACGTCCTAATGAAAATAAGATCATTTCAAATGTACAAAAATGTGTTGTGTTTATATTCAAAACAGCTCGACTTTCTTATCGGTGCGCTTTAACTATCTTCTAGTTGGAACACATCTTGTTCCTCCTTCGGACTTACTCTATGAAAGTACGGCTTCAACAGATGTCCATTAACCTTAAGATGTCCGTTCGTTGTATTGATCACCACCATCCCAGATGGATATACCTGTAGGACCTCAAATGGGCCCGTCCATCTATTCTTCAGCTTACCAGGAAACAGTCGTAGCCTTGAATTGTACAAAAGCACTTGATCACCCGCATGAAAGCTCTTGTCCTCAATCCTATGATCGTGCCACCTTTGGGTCCTTTCCTTATAGAGTTTTGCATTCTCATATGCCGATAGACAAAACTCATCAAGATCTAGCAACTGCTTTATCCTCTTCTGTTCTGCTGCCTACATATCAAAGTTAAGGTACTACAAGGACCAATAAGCTCTATGCTCAAGTTCAACAGTTAAGTGGCAAGCTTCCCCTACCAATAGGCACTTTAAATGTCGTCCTATAGGCCCAAAAAGCATCATCTAACTTAAGATCCAGTCTTTCCTAGACGACCCTACTGTCTTCTCCAATATATGTTTCAATTCCCGGTTACTTACCTCCACTTGGCCACTTGTTTGAGGGTGGTAAGTTATAACTAATTTATGGGTCACCCTATAACGATGCAAAAGTGCCTCAAATGGTTTGTTACAGAAATGGGATCCCCCGTCACATATAATAGCTCGAGGGGTTCCAAACTGAGTAAATATGTTCTTCTTTAAGAACTTAAGCACCACTTTTACATCATTCTATGGCTCGACCATTTAGAGAAGTAATCGACAGCAATAAGAATATATTGATTTCTGTTTGACATTCGGAAGGGTCCCTTGAAATCTATGCCCCATAAATAAAAATGTTCACAAATCAAAATACCATGTTAGGGCATTTCATTCTTTAGGGATATGTTCCCCGCCCGCTGGCACACGTCACACCGCTTAAT
>CAOJCR012827452.1:0-10998 GCA_948330485.1 Euphorbia neoarborescens | reverse complement strand
TTGTTTTTCTTTGTTGTTGATCCATAATTTGCGCCATTTGTCATGATCCTTCCTAAATGACCTAAGAATGACTTTGGTTTCGAAAAACCTGAAAAGCAATAATCTAAACACAAAATATCCATTAAATACACAAAATACACATATTTTAGCTTGTTTTCTATGCTAAATACATGTGCTTTACATCGTATCACTCCGTCATCATGTTCTCTACTTGTCACATTTCTTGATCTATAATGAATTATAAGATTGAATTAGCGCTCAACTTATTCAGGTGTGGCCACAAATTTACAATCCCATTCCATCAAATGGCTAGTGATATCATCTCAGTAGGTGCTGAGTAGCAATCCTATCAACTCATTTTCAACATCAAAATGTTCACTGGCACACTCAATAATGCCCATGTTTTTCACCCTGTTATAGGCTCGTATGGTGTGTGTCAAAATGTATGAGATCCCATGTTATTTTATAATGACACCAAGTCTGAGGATAAAATGAGTCCTACTCGAGAAACATTTATGCTAACAAAACCATTTAATATTTTTGTGTGGATCCATCAAGTCCGATGTGAGGCCCACATGTACCTGCATTCTCAACTACCGTTCAGCTAACCAAAGCACAAGTTTATTATTTTATTCATTCCCATTACCTAAGACAAACCTGGGATATATGTTTATGAAATTAATAAATGGATATTCTATTTATTTTATAGCAAAAGATAAGAAAATAAATTGATTAAAAGCCTTTATAATGTAACACGAATAATGTACTTATACAATCAACTACAAATGCACATAACATATAAAAGAACTAATATCAAACCAGGGCACACCAACGATAGGTGTCTCCAGTAGTTATAAAACTATGCATTGATCACTCAACTCTAGGGTAGTGTTCCCTGTCATTGTCAAGTAATAAAATATGGTTCTAAAGTCCACGTATCGATCCCAAAGGGAAATACCCTATAATCACCAAAATACTCGGGTTCCTAGCATGTTATAAGCAATAAAATAATTTGCTTGAAATTAAAATCTAAACTACTCCTAAATTAATGATCTACTTACAATTCTTGAGTTGCAACGATCCCAATTTTACCAATCAAGGCAGTTTACCCGATCTATGAATATTAAAGAGAATGGTCCTATAAAATTATTAAGAAACTGAAATTGACTCCATTATTAAACCCTAATTATGTTTACTAAGTGATATAAATTAGCGACTCTAGGTCCCATTATGCTTCCTAACCGAATTTCATCATTTACAGCCAGTCAATCTCTAAAGATCAGAAAATAGGAGCCCGTGTATTCCATGGAACTGTTAGTTCCAATGGTTGCCTAGGTTTAATCTAGGTAAGGCTGTAGATATGTACTCGGTGAATTAAAGACTTTGTAAGACCAACCCAATCACAAAATAACACATAAACTAGGAAATAATAATGAACATTTAAAACAATAAACTCAACCAATAGAATAGATGGTGGCAAATTTTCTATAAATATAGTACTATTTTGGTTAATCATGCAAATACCCACATCAAATTCGGTCTTACAAAACATAAATCCAGACACTAACATAAGTATACGGGTCACACAAGTAATATAAAATGGATTTTGAGTCCAAGTATCGATCACACAAGGAAAAATGTACACAGTAGGTTTAACATTCGTATTTTTTGTTCATGGTAATCTTTAAGTGATTGTTTTGTTTGCTAAAAAAAGTGATTGTTTTGTTGTGAATCCTACAACAATTCATAGAAACATAAGAATAACTTATATGCAATCCATAATCTATCAAGGAAGATTTGAACACTTAGAATTTTCTGTAGACTAAACTTATAATTCAATTGTTACTATTTCTAATTCACATGCATGGATAAATATCACCATTTTATTATTATAGTGATTTAAAAATAAGGATAAGTATGATTAACTTTAACCAAATTCATACAAGAATCAAACATATAATACTATGTCTTTTGATTATTACAACATACAATATTACAAGTCATTTTCATGCATTTGAACATTCATGCATAATATCAATGTTGTTCTCTCAAACAGACACTAAAACTTGTCTTAATTCCATATAAACTTGGTGTTGATTAACTCAATATGTATATCTAATATTTAAATCAAGAATTAAACAAAGAATCATCAAATAATAGCAAAAGAATCCATCTTATTTCCAAAAATAACATGTTTAAAGCATAGTATACATATTGAAAAACTCTTGCAATAAAACTCTAACAATTAATCAAAATAATGGTTTTCAAGCATTATAGAGATCGCCTAAAGGGGGTGTGTCATAACTCTAGGGAATTCATGAAAGAAAAATGATCAAATACAGGATTATGATTAACAATATCCAAAACAGAAAACCAAAAACATAGATATACCATGGAAAGGATTACAACTCTTTATGGAGTTGTAAACCTTTCCATTCAAGAAGGACACTTCCTCTTAATGAAAGGGGTTTTTCTTACACCTATGAGTCTTCTTCTTGATGTAGAATTTGTGTTTCTTAGAGTCTCTCTCTCTAAAGCTTTCTTTCCCTTCTTTAGAGTATTTTCTCTCTAAATATCTGTTGTAATTGTAGGATTTGATGGCTATTTATAGAGTTTTAGGGTGGTTACATGTGTTTTTGATTGGTTTCAGGGTGATAAGATGTGTTGGGATTTGTTGAGGATGGATAAAACATCAATTTGGAGGGAAGAAGAAGGGAGAACAATGGCCATTTCTTGTTTACCGTTGCTCTAACGGTCTGATTTTTTAGCAGGTCGCAATCGCGATATAGGAGGTCACGATCGTGATGAAGGCCTGGTTCTTTATTTGCTATCTTGAATTGATGTAATAATCGCGACATAAGGGTGTCATGATTGCGATAGAGCCCTGCCCAATCTCCCTTGATTTTGTGTTTTTATCCATTTTCATCCATAATTCATCTTGTTTGTCTCGATCCTTCATAAATTTCCTAAAAATATCTTTAGTCTTAAAAACGTTACAAAACACAAATTCTAACACAAAATATTCGTTAAACACACAAAATACACATATTTTATGCTTATTTTGTATGCCAAATATGTATGCTTTGCACATCGCATCAAATTCCCCCACACTTACCTTTTGCTTATCCTCAAGCAAAGTCATATCCTTTTTTCATCATATATTCCTATTTATGCAAATAATTCCTTTGATAATAATCTTTGAAAAAAATTTTAATGTGTAGTGTAATCCTTTTATGTTTTAGTTTGAACATCATAATGTGGTTTAAAAAGTCATGCATAGTTTGTGCATGCATAGCATAAGAATCTCCTATCTTATTAGTTGATATTTAATACGTACTTTTAGAACATGATAGAAAACTATGTCTAAGCAGGCAGAAGATAGCTTTTTGGACAATTTTTAGCTCACATGCATTTAGTGTCTCAAGGCATTTTTAGGTACTTTGATTTCTAAGGCTCAAAGTGATTGCATTGTATGCTCCATATGACTTCTACACTTTTACCTCTTTTATTACCTCTCTTTTGCATATCTTTTGAAAGAAATTTAAAGTAAATATTTTATAGTTTTTAGTGGTTGCATTTTATGCTCCATACCACTCTCCCCTTTTGAACATATAAGTACTTTACTTTTCTCTCATTTTGATAACTTCATCCTTTATTGACTTAAACTTTATATGTATTATGGCTTTAGTTTCCTTTATTTTATCTACTTAAATCTAGAAAAAAGTTATGTCTCATAGCACTTTAAGTGTTCATAAGTATGCAACTAAGTCTAGGTGTCCTTTTTGTATAACATTTTACAACTTCTTCTAACTATTTGAACTTTATTTTAAGTGCTTAATTAAAACATTGGATTCCTCATACCATAAAGTTTGTGCTTAGTTTAAAAACTAAAGGAAATAAGGCATAAAAATGTGTATGAATAAAACAATATATAATCTAAACTACGAACAATAAATAGTAACTTGGGAAGAATTGATATACAAAAACAATATAAATATGTATATTTGTAAAATAAGATAGAAAATTTTAAAATTTAATCCAATTTTTAAGCATCATTTTAATAGAAATCATTACATCCCCCCACACACATACACTTTAAAAGAAACAATGTTCTCATTGTGTAGAGCAGATGTGCTAAAAAAACTTAAAGAAATTTATAGATAGTTTAGAAAGTTTGTAATTGAAATACTTTTTAATTAAAATTCATAACTAAAACATGCATATACTATTCAGGCATAAAAAGGAACCTTATTCTTCTTCGAATGATGTTATGGGAGAAGGTGTACACTCAATATTTTAGGTATTGAAAAATTTGAGAAACTTCTTCTTTAATAAAGATTGGGTTTTTCCAAATTTTGTCAATTTCTTATCCATGTTCCCCATTTGTAGATGCATTTCCGCATTGGATGCATCAATTCCATATAATCAAGTGAGGACTTGCTGCCACCCTTCAACATTGCCTTGAGTAGTTTCGGTTTGGTCTTGATGTTCTGGCTCTTCTATTCTTGAAGATGATGCAGCTTGTCTTGGAATGGGTTCTCCTTCCCGTCCTTACTGTCCATAATTTCTATATATATCCTCTGAAAGATTCAGAGAGGATTCCCTCCTTTTTAAGAAAAGTTATGTCCAAGTAACAGAAAACATCTTTTTTTCGGACGGTAAACTTTCCTCGGGTTGCGAGAATTCCACACAATTCCAAATACCATCGAGCCCATCCCTAAATTCTTCTTTGATGTCGTCCTTGAGATAGAGTGTAGTGCATCGAATAATATGGAAACAACATCAAGAGTTTCACCTTTCAACAATGCATCAATCATATATAAGTCTTTGACTTGTACTTTTGTCGATTCTACTCTTCTGAACAAGGCCATAGCTAGGTATTTATGAAGATACAATAGCTTATTAAAAGAATCTTTAGGATCAAACCTTGATATTTCAGTGATTCGCTCCCATGTTGGTCCTAGTTTGAATTCGGTTGGTCTTCCAACTAAGTTAGAAACTTTAAACCCAAAGAAGTCATGCATCAAATCATAGTTGATCTCAAACTCATCCCCTTGATTTCGGAATGTGAATGCCATTTGGTTTTCATCCTTCCATCCGAGGGAAGTAAAGAATTCCTAACATATTTCTTGATCAACCGGATAAATCATTTGCACATACCTATTCCATGAGAGAATGTTGATAAGTTCTATGAATCCATCGTACATACCGAGTTGCTCCAAAAATGCTTATAAATCTTAAAATCTCTAGAGAGTCAACATTTTGAAACTTTTTGTATCTTTGACCCTCTTCCTTAAATATGATCGGGAAGTTCGCTTCATATTTAAAAGAAATATCAACTCTTAAGTATTCTAAAGTTAGTTTTCTTCCAGCAAGCTTCTTAGTTCTTGGTGCCATGGATATTGATTTGCTTTGAGTTTGGAGAGGAAGATGATGTTTTGAAAAAGGAATTCTTGCTAAGAATGAATGAAAATATGAAGGTGTATGTGATTATGCAAATTAGGGGGCATTTATAGATGGATCGGGCATTGATTTGGGTGGATAAATTTCCAAGGATATAAACGTTAGAGAGAGGGTTACAACGTTCTAATTTTTCAAAAAGTAGCTATTGAAATGCTGATATCATGAAGGTCGCAATCGCGATAGGGGATGTCGCGATTACGACACATCCCTGCCCACGATTTTAAAAATTTCTTTGCATTTTTGAATTTCCATCATTCATATCTACATATCTTAGTGAATCTTGACTGAGAAATATCTTAAAACAAACTTAATTCGATATAACAAATGAGTCAAACATCTAATGCTTGACTTTAAATTTTAAGTAAATAAGAAATGACAACTATAATATGAAGTAAAAGACTATAACATTTATTTATTTACATAATCCTTGTAAAATATATACAAGAAGATTATATGCCATACATAAGAACATAATATAATAATACATACACACTTATTATAATATAATTGTATATATAACTATCTCTTAGAGCCCCTTACACAATTTAGGCTAGATTAACCAACCATTTTTCTGAAATCAATTTGAATTCCACTCCATGTTGCTTGGTGGAGTTCCTGGTTTATAAACAGAAGTGGATTTGGCTAGTTGTTCTAGTTGATGAAAAGATATGATTTCTTTAATCAATTTGTCCATTCTGCTTGTGGAAAATATTCATCGTGGAGGGTTTGGGCAATTTGTTCCCATGTGGTAAAACAATCTTGTGGAAATGATTGTAACCAAACCTTTGCCTTTTCTTCAAAGGAAAAAGGAAACAATTGATTGCAAATTTCTTTTATGGAAACCCCATCAATCTAAATTGTATCACACATTTCGAGAAAAATAAAAATATGGGTGATAGGATCTTCATTTAGCAATCCATGAAAAACTACCCTTTGTTGCATAGTAGCTACTAAAGTAGCATTAATTTCAAAATTCGGCACGTCCATTGGCGGTTGATTCACTTCACTTTGAATGCTTTCTATGTTTGGAGTAACGATCTCCGAAATTGTAGACATTTGTTGATTCTCCATCACTAACTCCTGTTAATTTCTTCAAAAAGGAAATAGAAAAATGATTAGAATAATTACAAAATATAAAGTATAACATGTAATCGATAACATATAATACATATAATATCCATAAGTCAAAATTGAATACTTTAACCCACTAGTCACAGTTACTTTTCCCCTCCAACGGCGCCAAAAACTTGGTGGCAAATTTTTTACAAACATGGTACTGTTTTGGTTCATCATGCAAATATCCATATCAAAGTTGGTCTTACTAACATAAATCCACACACTACCGTAAGTATACGGGTCACAAAAGTAATATAAAACAAATTTTGAGTCTGAGTATGGATCCCACGAGGAAAAACATACACAGTAGTTTTAACATTCGTATTTTCTATTTATGGCAATATTTAAGAGATTGTTTTGTTGTGAATCCTACAACAATTTATAGAAACACAAGAATAACTTCTATGCAATCCATAATATATCAAGGAAGATTTAAACACTTAGAATCTTCTGTAGACTAAACTTATAATTCAATTGTTACGATTTCTACTTCACATGCAGGGATAAATATCACCATTTTATTATTATAGTGATTTAACCATAAGGCTAAGTATGATTAACTTTAACCAAATTCATGCAAGAATCAAACATATAATACTCTATATCTTTAACTTTAACCAAATTCAAGCAAGAATCAAACATATAATACTCTATGTCTTTTGATTATTACAATATACAATATTACAAGTCAATTTCATGCATTTGAACATTCATGCATAATATCAATGTTGTTCTCTCAAACAAAAACTAAAACTTGTCTTAATTCCATATACACTTGGTATTGATTAACTCAATATGTATATCCAGTATTTAAATCCAGAATTAAACAAAGAATTATCAAATAATAGCAAAAGAATCCATCTTATTTCTAGAAATAACATGTTTAAAGCACAGTGTACATATTGAAGAACTCTTGCAATAAAACTCTAACAATCAATCAAAATAATGGTTGTCAAGAATTATAGAGATTGCCTAAAGGGCGTGTGTCATAACTCCAGAGAATTTTGTGTAACAAAAAGGATCAAATACAAGAGTATGATTAACAATATCCAAACAAAAAACAGAAAATATAGAAATACCATGGAAAGGATTACAACTCTTTATGGAGTTCTAAACCTTTCCATTCAAGAAGGATGCTTCCTCTGATTGAAAGGGCTTCTTCTTACTCCTATGAGTCTTCCTCTTGCTGTGGAATTTATGCTTCTTAGATTCTCTCTCTCTAAAACTTTCTTTCTCTTCTTTAGAGGGTTCTCTCTCTAAAAATATATTGTAATAGTTGGATTTGATGGCTATTTATCGAGTTTTACGGTGGTTACAAGTGTCTTTTATTGGTTTTAGGGTGATACGATGTGTTGGGATTGGTTAAGGATGGATAAGCATCAATTTGGAGGGAATAAAGTGGGAGACAAATGGCCATTTCTTGTTTACCATGGCTCTAACGGTCTGTTTTCGAGCGGGTTGCGATCGCAACATAAAAGGTCACGATTGCGACAAAGGCTTGGTTCTTTATTTACTGTCTTGTATTGATGTCGCGATCACGACATAAGGATGTCACGATCACGACATAAGGATGTCACGATCACGATAGAGCCCTTCCCAATCTCCCTTGATTTTGCATGTTTGTTCGTTTTTCATCCATAATTTGTCCCGTTTGTCTCGACCCTTCATAATTGTCCTAAAAATATATTTAGTCTTGAAAACCTTACAAAACACATATTCTAACACAAAATATTTGTTAAATACACAAAATAGTCATATTTTATGCTTCTTTTGTATGCCAAATTTGTGTGCTTTGCACATTGCATCAATAGATATGGAACGATGTAATGAATACAATCAACAAAGCCAGAGTGTCGACTGATACCTTGTTTATCAATTAAATATATGGCCTCTATTTAACATATATGGCCAGACATATAGAAATTAAGGCTCGTCTGGCAATTTTTCCAACAAAACTTGAGATTCAGATTTTGAATTTCCATAGAAAGGTTTCAACCGGTGGCCTTCTACGTTGGAAATCTTTTCGGTAGCCACACTTTGAATCTCCACAGCTCCGCAATCACAAACTCTCAAAATCAAATACGGACCAACCCATCTAGAATGGTACTTGTATGGGAATGACCGCATCCAGGACTGAAATAGAAGCACCCTCTGTCCCGCTTCCAACCGCTTACTATATGACACTTGATTTTGCAATTTCTATTTATGCTCCTGGTAAGCTTTGGAATTATGGAATGCTTCCTTCTTTACCTCCTCTTTTTCATCTAATGGACCCTTTCGCTTTTCATCAACTGCCTTCCGGACCATGTCATGAACTTTCAACGGCTTCTTATCCACACTCAGTGAATTTTTTTGCTTTTCAGCACCATTTCCTTTGCTCTATCCATCCTGTATTCTGTCAATAGCACATTCTTGCAAAACTTTATGGGTTAATGTTTCATAAGTTTCAATACTACAAATAGAAGAAAATTCGTTAGAGCACTTTGGGGAATTATAAACATTGAAATTTCTCGTCTTTCCACCAAATTCCATAGACAAAGTACCTTTGAACACATCTATCCTAGTCCTAACAGTGGAAAGGAATGGTCGGCCCAATAACAATTCAGCGAAATCAGGGGAATCATCGCTACCCATCTCTATCACATAAAAATCGACAAGAAACACTAGATCATTCACTTACACCAACACATCATCTAAGATCCCTCGAGGATGAACTAGGATCTTATTAGCTAGCTGAACCATAATCCCTATTTCTTTTTATTGCAAATCCCCTAAAGATTCAAACAGAGAGTATGGCATAACATTAATGGATGGTCCCAAGTTGCACATAGCCCTAAAAATCTCAGTATTTCCTATCCTGCATGCAATAGAGAACATACCCTAATCCTCATATTTATTTGGTAAATCTCTTTTTAGGACCGCTGAAACATTTACACCTACAACTACTTTCCTAACCCCCTTAAATTTATATTTAATTATACAGAATTCTTTTAGAAATTTGCATACCTGGGGATCTGTCTGATGACATCTAATAAGGGAAGATTTACCTTGACCTTTTTGAAGGTCTCCATGATGTTCGCATCCTTAGTTATCTTCTTCGAATTTGCATACCTTGATAGAAAAGATGGTGGAATGACAATTGGAGGTTCTGAATCTGATTCAATACGCTCTGCGCTAGCCTTCTTATTGCCTCTCTCTTCCTTCTGACGTACCTCAATCTCCATTTCTACCTCTTTCTCCTTCGGTTTTAGTTTTGTTACACTCTTCAGGGTGATTGCACTAACATTGTGTCTTGGATTGTCAACTGACTGGGAAGGCAGCTTTCCTTTTGATTCTAAGGCACTTAATGAAGTGGCCATCTGACCCATCTGCTTCTTCAGATTCTGGATGCTTGCCCTGGTCTCCTGCTAGAATCGGTACGCGTTAGTAGCTAAGGAATGGACAATATCCTGAAGGGGTGTACCTGATCTCTGTTCGGATGTAGAAGGGTACCACTGATTTTTGGGCTAGTAGTATGACTGTTACTGTTGTTACGGTGGAGGGGGCCTATTCCTGTAACTAAAATTTCAATGATCTCGCTATCCCAGATTGTATATGCTGGAATATGGGTCATATCTCCTCTGGTTGTTCTGTATAAACCCTCCGGCTGCATAAGCTTGCTCCGGCTCCATCCCAAGTGTAGGATATGTATCTGTAGCATGCCCCTGACTAGTGCAAATCCCACATACTATAGTTGTGTTACTTGTACCAATAACCAAACCTTTCACAAGAGAAGTGAGTGAATTAATCTTATCCTCTAGGGAATGGGAACTTACCTCATGAACCTTACAGCTTGGCTCGCAATAGAATTCGAATTGCCTGGAATTTTCAGCAACATTCCATATGAGCTCCCATGCTGCAGTTGGTGTTAAATTAATCAAAAAGCCTCCAGAGGAGGCATTTATCATCCTCCTTTCCATAGATAGCATACCCTAATAAAAGTACTAAACTCTCGCCTGTTCGGACATCCCATACTGAGGGCAACTCTCACACAAGCGTTAGAAATGCTCCTAGTAATCATATAGAGACTCTTCTTCCCTTTGCCTGATGTTGCTGATTTTCCTCCGTAGTGTGGCAGCCTTTAAAGTAGGGAAAAATCTTTCTAAAAATAACCTTACCATCACAGTCCATGTAGTGATTATTTCAAAAGAAAGATAGAACAACCATGCTTTCGCTTTATCCGCCAGTGAGAATGGAAAAGCCTATAATTTCAACACCTCTTCTTGGACCCCATGTGGTTTCATGCCTAAACAAACCACATGAAATTCTTTCAAGTGAATATAGGGATCCTCACTCTCCATGCCATGGAACTTTAGCAAAAGTTGTATAAGTCCCAATGTAAGCTCAAAGTTGGCATCCGTCTCAGGCTATGTAATGTAT
>CAOJCR012827000.1:0-13222 GCA_948330485.1 Euphorbia neoarborescens | reverse complement strand
GACTTGGGAAACCAAATATCTCAGTTGAGTAGGGAGAGGGAATCTAGACATTCTGGCACCCTTCCAAGCAACACCGAATAGAACCCTCAGAGCCGATCAAGGGAGTCAACACAAGCCATCGTGCTAAGAAATGTTAAAGAGGTTCTTCAACCTGTTGGTGAGAATTCAGACAATTTCGGACTGGTAAGTAAGGAATCGTGAGAGGTAAGCAACCCCGATTCTGTTTCTAACTCTTCTACTTGTTTGGAAAATAACGAGAGTGTTTCTGAGCCAGTTAAACCATTTGTTCCTAAACTTCCTTATCCACAAAGGTTGAAACGAGAGAAACTGGATCAGAAATACTCTAAATTTCTAGAAATCTTTAAGAAGCTTCAATTTAATCTTCCACTTGTAGAGGCACTCTAGGAGATGCCCACATATGCTAAGTTTCTTAAAGAGATCCCTGCAGGTAAAAGGAAGTTTGGAGGGGATGAAGTGGTTGCCCTAACGGAGGAATGTTCTGCAGTCATAACCAATAAACTTCCACCAAAGATAAAGGACCAAGGGAGTTTTACAATCCCTTGTAGGATTGGAAACTTAGAAATTCAGAATGCCCTTTGTGATCTTGGTACGAGTATTAACCTAATGCCATTATCTCCTTTAAGAAAGCTGGGTTTGGGAAATCTGAAGCCAAAAAACATGACACTCCAGCTGGCGGATTGGTACATAGCACGACCGCAAGGAGTAGTAGAGGATGTTCTCGTGAAAGTGGATAAGTTTATCTTCCCGGTGGATTTTGTTGTCCTAGATATGGAGGAGGACAGTTTGGTGCCAATCCTCTTGGGAAGCCATTTCTTACAACTGGTAGGACTATTATAGATTTCTAACAAGGTAAGTTGATCCTTCAGTTGCAAGATGAAGAGGTGGAATTTAACGTATACAATTCCATAGAGTACCCTTCTGATGTGGGTAATTGTAATTTATCGATGTTCTTTGTCCTATTGACTTGTGTGTTGAAGAGTTTTGCAGGGATGCATCAGATACCTCCTTGGAGAGCCAGAATGGAGAGGAGACGAAGAGAGTCGAGGATATGTACTTGTTAGACTCATCTCCTGCTGAAGAGTGTGCTTAGGCTAGGCACCAGTTTGAAAAATAGGATAGGGAGATCAAACCGCTTCCTAAACCATCTCTTGATGAGCCCCCTATTCTTGAAATGAAGGCCTTGCCTAGTAATTTAAAGTATGTGTATTTGAATCCCCCATCTAGCTTACCTGTTGTTATTTCTTCTTGTCTTACAGGTGAACAGGAAGCTGATTTGCTGAAGGTGCTTCAGAAGCATAAGGGGGCGTTTGGATAGACAATCCTTGACATCAAGGAAATCAGTCCTACTTTCTGTACTAATCGGATCTTCCTGGAAGAGGAGGTGAAACCGTGCACTCAACCGCAGCGCCGCCTGAATCCGAATATGAAGGAAGTGGTACGAGTAGAGGTTATTAAACTCCTTGATGCAGGTATAGTATTTCCTATCTCAGATAGTAAATGGGTTAGTCTAGTCCAGTGTGTCCTTAAGAAAGGAGGGATGACGGTAGTGGAGAATGAGAGTGGGGAATTGGGTCCGACCAGAAAGGTCACGGGTTGGCGAGTATGCATTGATTACAAAAAATTAAACAATGCCACCCGTAAGGACCACTTTCCACTATCGTTTATTGATCAAATGCTAGAAAGGATAGCGGGACACAAGTATTTTTGTACCCTTGATGGTTTGTCCGGCTATATGTAGATTCCTGTGGACCCATTGGACCAAGAGAAAACCATATTCACGTGTCCATATGGAACTTTTTCTTATAGGCGAATGCCATTTGGGCTTTGTAATGCCCCAGACACCTTCCAGCAATGTATGTTGACCATTTTTGATGATATCATAAAGGATTTCATGTAGGTTTTCATGGATGACTTCTCTATTCTAGGCCCCAGTTTTGATGTATGTTTGAACAACCTGGACCATGTTTTGCAGAGATATGAAGATAGAAATTTGGCACTCAGCTGGGAGAAGTGCCAATTTATGGTCCAGGAATGTATAGTGTTAGGGAAAAAAATTTCAGGGAGGGGTATTGAGGTTGACCGACTAAGGTCGAGGTAATTGCAAAATTGCCCCCACCGACCTTGGTTAAACATGTTAAGAGTTTCTTGGGTCACATTGGTTTCTATAGGCGTTTTATAAAAGATATTTCAAAAATTGCACAACCCATGACCCAGTTACTCCTTAAAGAAGCGTCTTTCAATTTTGATTCTGATTGCATGCATACTTTTGAGCTTTTAAAGAGAAAATTGATTGAAGCTCCATTGATGGTCGGTCCAGACTAGACCTTGCCCTTTGAATTGATGTGTGATGCGAGTGACTTTGCAGTGGGAGCTTGATTAGGTCAGAGGGTGGATAAGATTTTTTGCCCAATTTACTATGCTAGTAGGACGTTGAATGATGCACAACAAAATTACTGTGTGACTGAGATAGAGTTACTAGCTGTTGTGTATGCTTTTGATAAATTCGTTTATATCTGGTGCTATCAAAAGTAATTGATTTTACTGACCATTCTGCTTTCAAGTACTTAATGTCAAAGTAGGAAGCGAAGCTGAGAATTATTAAGTGGGTGCTACTTCTCCAAGAATTTGATATTGAGATTAGAGACAACAAGGGAGTGGAGAATGTAGTCGTTGACCACCTGTCACGATTGCCTGAAATGGGATTTCAGCCCGCAGATTCAGTGGATATTCGGGAGACTTTTTCCAAAGAGCATCTATTAGCGGTTGCTTCCTTGCCTTGGTATACTGATATTGCGAACTGCAAAGTTGGTAACATCATAACTCCTAATTTATCATTTCAGCAGAAGCGTAAGTTCTTACATAACGTTAGGGATTATTTTTGGGATGACCCTTATTTGTTTAGATATTGTGCTGATAGTGTGATTAGGAGATGTATTCCTGATGATGAGATACAGTCTGTCTTAACCATGTGTCATTCTGGAGAGGCTGGTGGTCATTTTGGGCTAGATAGGACTTATAATAAAATTCCATCCTCTGGATTTTTCTGGCCCACTATGAGAAAAGATGTAACTGATTTTGTTAAGTCTTATGATGCGTGTCAATGTATTAGGAATATAGGCTGCAGGGACGAAATGCTCCAGGAAGGCATACTTGTCTCTGAGATTTTTAATGTTTGGGGGATCGACTTTATAGGACCTTTCCCTAAGTCCAATAGCAACTAATACATTCTTGTTGCGGTTGAATATATGTCTAAGTGGGTAGAGACTGTGGCTACTACTGTGAATGATTCGAAAGTTATTGTTAGATTCATTGGTAAAAATATTTTCACCAGATTTTGGACCCCGAGAGCTATCATCAGTGATGGGGGGCTGCTACTTCTGTAATTGGCAATTTGACAATTTACTTGAGAAATATGCGTGTCAAGGTACTTAAGAAATATTGAACTTTGTTCTTACAACTTGACTCAAATTTGGGGAGAATTTTCTCCACCTTTTCAATTCCAACCGCCGGAGTTCGGTAAACGGTACATTTAAGGGCAGTTCTCCTTCTCTTTGTGTTATTCGTTAACTATTTGTGAACCACAATTCAGTTTTGAATTGGTAAACATATTACTTCTCATCTCTACTCGATTTTAATACTCAATTAATTTATGGATGTTTGATGTTATTGTGATTGATTTCGCTTTCTGTACTTCGAAAAGGTTTAATTTATATTAGGCTTTATATAAGTTTGGTCCTACCGGGATTGATAATCCAAAAATCGTAGGGAATTGACACATCCACGACGTTACGGACCCTTAGTTTCTAAACCCGAAACTAGTCCTACCGCATATAAACGGATAAATAGGCTAGGCGCCAATAAACCTAAGTTTGCGGTTTCAAACCCTGTTGCATGCGTAGCATTCATTTTTGGATTTGATTTTATTATTGATTTGAGCTCCATCCCATCTCATTCCGAGGGGTTTATCAGTTCTGGATCACTTAGGTTAGAATTAGGGTTAGAGTAGTTTTAGCTAGTTTAATTTATTTATCTCCAATTCTTTATCTACTCAAAAAATTAAAATACCGAGTAGATCGGTGATTGTAGAATAAATCCATGGATTGATACCTGAACCTTTCCAGATTATTACTTGACACCGACGGGGTACACTGCCCCTGAAAGACACGTTTTCAAGTGTTACACTTAAGCGCCGTCATACATATTGAGATCATTAAACTACTCGATGCAGGTATGATCTACCCTATTTTTGATAGTTCATGGGTGGGTCCGGTACATTGTGTACCCAAGAAAGGGGGCACCACGGTAGTAGAAAACAAGGTGGGTGAACTTATTCCCACATATACGGTCATCAGGTAGTGCATGTGTATTGATTATTGAAAATTAAATAATGCCACCTGAAAGGACCATTTTCCACTACCTTTTATCGACCAAATTTTGGAAAGGATGATGGGCCATGAGTATTTTTGTAGGTTGGATGGCTTATCCGGTTATATGCAAATACCGATGGACCCTCTTGATCAAGAGAAAACCACTTTTACGTATCCATACAGTACATTTGTTAATAGACGGATGCCATTTTGTTTGTGTAATGCACCCACCACCTTTCAAAGGTGCATGATAGCAATCTTCAATGATATGATAGAATAATTTTTGGGGGTCTTTATGGATGACTTTTCGATTATCATGTCAACTTTTGATGCATCCTAGGAAATATTGATAAAGTCCTTCAAGATTGTGAAGAAACAAATTTGGCACTTAGTTGGGAGAAGTGCCAATTCATGGTTAGGGACTGTATTATTTAAGGACACAAAGTTTCAGGGAAAGGGCTAGAGGTGGATCCGGCTAAGGTTGAGATGATCAAAAAATTACCTCCTCCTAGTTCGGTGAAGCTAGTTAGGACTTTTTCTTGGGTCATGTTGGCTATTACGACAGGTTTATAAAAAACTTTACGAAAATTGCTAAACCACCGACTAAACTTTTATTGAAGGATTCCACATTTAATTTTGATAATGAATTATACTTGCATTTGAGATGTTTTAGCAGAAATTAATCGAGGCACCTATTCTTGTAAGTCCTGACTGGTCCCTTCCTTTTGAAATTATATGTGATGCTAGTGATACTGCAGTAGGAGCATGCTTAGGTCATTGGGTGGATAAGATCCTCTTCCCAATTTATTATGCTTGCAAGACTCTTAATCCCACGCAAGTTAAATATACTGTTGCAGAAAAAAGAGTTGTTAGCTGTTGTCTTTGCCTTTGAGAAATTTAGATCATACCATGTTTTGTCTAAGGTAATAGTGCATACGAACCATGCTGCTTTGAGGTATTTATTAGCAGAACAGGATGCAAAGCCGAGGCTGATTCGTTAGATCCTACTACTACAAGAGTTTTATGTGGAGATCAAGGATAAAAAGGGAGTCGAGAACGTGGTGGTCGATCATCTCTCCAGAATTCTGATTTCTGATGTCGAGGATCCTTTTGACAAGGAAATTTGTGAGACATTCCCTGATGAACTCTTATATGCGGTAACTTCTCAACCTTGGTTTGTGGATATGGCAAACTACAAAATTGGTAATACCCTTCCCTATGATCTTTCATATTCCCAAAAGAAAAGATTTTTGCATGATGCTTGGTTTTACTTTTGGGATGAATTGTATTTGTTTAGGATATGTACTGATAGTATTATTTGTCGTTGTGTGTCCGAAAGTGAAGTACCATCCATAATTTATATCTGTCATGATAGGGAGGCTGGTGGTCGTTTTTGTTTAGAACGTACATATGGTAAAATTCTGCCTTGTGGCTTTATCTGCCCAATGTGAAAAGGGACTTTTTTGACTATACAAAAAGGTGTGATGTGTGCCAGTGGGCGAGGAACATATCCCGCAAGAATGAAATGTCCCAACATGGTATTTTGGTTTGTGAACTTTTCAATGTTTGGGGCATAGATTTCATGGGACCCTTCTCGATGTCACATAGCAACCAATATATACTTGTTGCTATTGATTGCATCTCTAAGAGGATAGAGGCCATATCATTTCCAACTAATGATTCAAAAGTGATGGTTAAGTTCTTAAAAAAGAACATTTTTACACGGTTTGGAACCCCCCGAGCTATTATCATCAATGGGGGATCCCATTGTAATAAACTGTTGGAGGTACTTTTGCATCATTATGGGGTTACTCATAAAGTCGCCACACCTTACCACCCGCAAACAAGTGGCCAAGTCGAGGTAAGTAACCGAGAACTTAAACGGATATTGGAAAAGATAGTAGGGTTATCTAGGAAAGATTGGAGTCTTAATTTAGATGACTCCCTATGGGCTTATAGGACGGCTTTTAAAACGTCGATAGGTATATCTCTGTATCGTTTGGTCTTTGAAAAGGCTTGTCACTTACTGGTCGAACTTAAACATAGAGCTTACTGGTCCTTTCAGTACCTTAATTTCGATATGCATAGAGCAGGGTAAAAGCGGATGAAACAGTTACTAGACTTGGATGAGTTCCGCCTTTCATCATATGAGAGTGCAAAACTCTACAAGGAAAGGACCCAAAGGTGGCAGGATCGTAAGATTAAAGACAAGAGTTTTCACCCTTGTGATACGGTACTCTTGTATAACTCAAGGTTAAAACTGTTTTTAGGAAAGCTCAAGAGTAGGTGAATGGGTCTATTCGAGGTGGTACAAGCATATCCATCTTAAATGGTGGTGATCAGTACACCGAATGGACAACTAAAGGTCAATAGGCATCGGTTAAAGCCATATTTTCATGGAGTGAATCAAGAGGAGGAACGAGATGTGTTCTTATTAAAGGACAACTAAAGTAACCACAGAGAAAGTCGAGCTGTTTCAACTATAAACACAACAATCTTTTTGTATATTTTAGACAATTTTAATTTCGGTTGGAACTTTTTAGTTTTCTTTAGATTTTGGAGTATATTTTCTCGTTTTGCATGTTGCAGCGTGTTCATGTTTTCAGATAAGAAGCCTTAGCCAGTGACTCAATTCAAAGGTAAATGGAGAAAGGAGGATAGGTAGTAAAAAAGGTAACCAAGAGAATCTGGAAGTTGGTAAACCTTGCCAGCCACGATGTGCCACCCTAAGTGACATGACAGGTCAGGCTCAAACTGGATTTTTTCAAAATTTGCCTGTCACGACATGTTGATGTGCTTGACATGTCGTGGTAGGCTTAATTGCAAAAAGGGAGGCAATTATTCTGTCAAAGTGAAAAATATACCTGCCACGACGTGCCATCCTGAGTGACACGACGTGGCAGGCTTAGTTGTTAAAATGGGGGAAACTGTCTGTTAAAATGAAAAATTCACCTGACACGAGGTGCCACCTTGAGTGACATGACGTGGTAGGAATAACTTTCAAACATTGAACGTTTATCCTACCACGATGTGGCACTTAAGTGACACGACGTGGCAGGCACGAAAATCAGCATTTTGAATTTTAAATAGCTGATGACCTCGATTCCTTCTTTTACTTTTCCCCAAATCGTATTTACAATCCCTAACTCATCTTCTTCTTCTTCTTCTTCTTCTTCTTCTTCTCCTTCTTCTTCTTCTTCTTCTTCTTCTTCTCCCTTAACTCCTCTAATCTCCTCAAAGCTCTTCAATCCCTTCCATCCCATCATGCCTCGTGCTGAAAAGGCTGTAAGAAAGAACACAAGTGGTTCTTATCCGTAACAATTTCCTCCGACAGCAATAATGGCACCGAATGCCACTGATATCTCCCTCTGCCTTCCCTGCCCCTTTCCTCTCCTCTCTGAGGAGGAAGGTAAGAAGTATCAGACTTTATCTCATCTTAAAGTTATGCCATATAAATTTCTAAATTTGTCAAACCCAACTGTGCATGCTATTAGGGACGAGAGAGATTCTATGATTAGTAGAGTAGGGTGGACTACATTTTATGGGAGTCAGCATGTAGTATTTCGTGATCTTCTGTTAGAATTCTACACTACACTTAAATCTTCTATTGATGATATCACTCCAGCTAAGATAGTTCATTTTAGGTTAGGAGGTTGGGAGCACTCCCTAAATTTGGCTCAAATGTCAGCCATTATTGGAATTTAAGGCAGCTCTTATGCTTGGGCGGAGGGCAAAGATGCATGTTCGGTTTAGGCCGAACTATATAGCGGTCCATTTAACAATAACAATTTAAAGGCTAATAATATTTCATCCCCTGCTTTACATTTTCTGCATAAATGGATTTGTCACAATCTAAGTGGAAAATTTGAGTCTAATAAAGTTAACGAGGGAGAGCTACTGATTATAAGTCGTATTGTACAAGAGAAGAGGATTGATGTGGGTTGTTATATATTAGAGGTATTCCACGTAACAGCCCATAAACATGCAATCCGCCACTTGGGCTTTGGGCATATTATTACACCCATTGGCCATCACCTCTTAGGACCAAATTTTACATCTAACATGCCACCGATCGACCCTAAAAGGCTACGGTCGGCGGGTCTCCAAAAGGCAAGACCACCTTATTTTTTTCCTACTGAACCTAGCTGGAGGGTGCTAGGCAAATGCCCTTTTATGGGTGAGGATGTCGCGGATGCAGATTTTGAGGTGAACAAAGAGAAAGAAGAAGAGGATAAGGACTCTGAGAGAGAGTCCTATGATATATCCGCTTTCAAGAAGTGGATAGAGGCTACAATGGATTTTTGTCGGACCAACTTGGGCGTTTGGCGGTGACCCAAAATCAATGGCAACAGGAATGGGGAGCATGGAGGCAACAAGACGATGAGTGGAAGGCACAGGTGACCACCCGGATGGATCACTTGGAGGAGTTAGGACGCCGGAAAGGCCAGTAATGTACCCTTTATGGTCCACGCTTGAATCCCTTACTTCCATTGCACTTTTGGGAGTAAGTGCGATTTTAAGTGGGGGGTGGCAAGGTATTTTCTTACTTTTATTCTTTATTTTTGTGTTTTGTTGTGTGATTTTGTTTTGGCATGTATATATATGTGTGTGGATGATTTTTTTTGAATGTGTTTCTGTCTATATTACCATGTGTTGTGAGATGTGGTTAAGCTACCCCAAAGTTAGACTTTTGTGCTTGAATTTGGAGTAAAATGAAAGGAAACCTTGAGACTTTAATATGCATGATTAGCATGTTTGTTGCCAATAAGCTGGTCCTTGAGGTTTGTGGCATTTTTTTGATTGGAAGTATGAATTTGCATGTAGTGGTTTGACATTCGAAGCCCTTTTTTAGGTTGTAAATTCTGATAGTGATTAGGAACAACGGGTGGATAACATAACCGAAACCTTTGACATATACATTTTCTTGAGTGACCAACTTCATTAAGCCTAAGAAGACTATTTCACATCGGTATTTAACTTTTTTGTGAAATGATCATGCATACATGTGCTAGATCATGGAACTTAACATTAGTCTTGCACTTGGCATTAGTAAGGATTTAATATGTGGAGACCCTTAGATATAAACACACTTACACACACTTTACCTCTTTGTATATATTAACCTTTTTGAACCTAACACTTACTCGCCCGTAGAACCCTTTATTTGAGCTTTAGTTTATTCATTTTATGAGCCATATTATAAGGCAAACACCTTAAAACTATAAGACTAAATTCCTTCACTTTAACTTTCCCTTCAGCCCATCCTCCCCTCGATTTCAAGTTAGCATTGGTTCCTGAACTTTAAATACTTATTCTTGGGTGCATTCTTCAATTCTAGACATTAAGTTAGCCACTTTCCTCCTGTATGTATGTATGTATGTATGTATGTATGTATATATATATATAAAGAGAGAGAGAAAACATTGTGTTAATATTCATTACTGTTTGTTTGTTCTAATAAGTTAGCAACTTTTCTATTCTCGTATAAGTGGGTTCCTATCAATGAAATCTTGAGCGTTTTGGGATTAAAAAGTACTATATCCAATCTAAATTCAATATCCCAAATTAATACGGAATTTCCATTCTCGTATTTTCTCTTGTAATCCTGTATAATTCGAAATTCTCCACTTCTTCTTTCCAAATTTTGGTATGTATGTATATAGGTGTGGGGATTCGATCTCTATTTTCTTCTTATTCCTGCGTTTCTATTTTTAGTTGCTAATAGTGAAAATGTTAGGATTGATGGTGTAATTATGTTTCTTTACACACCCGTGTTCAACCAAATGCTATATCGAACTTGAATATAGGGGTTGTAAAACCTAAATTGACCTTTAACACACCTCATCCCTAGCGTCTAACTTTACAAGCCAAAAAGGTTCGCTGATTTTGGCCTCTTTGCCAATGATTGTGCTAGGATTGCCATTTATTCGTCATGTGATGCACATTATGCATAATTATGTGTGATTTCTTTGTATCCACCAAGTAATAAGAGCATTTTTGAGAAAACACTTGTGAGGATAAATTCTGGTTGTAGAGATCCTATACGTTCCTTTTCGTCTTCGGAATTTAGACTTGAAAGTGTGTATCTTGAAAGGGTTGTTGTCTGCATGAATTTCATATGACTCTGATAACTTTGATGCATGATTAGGGACCGGTGAATTGATATAGTTAAACTCATTTAGAGATTTTAGGCAGAAGTGAATGTTATTATCCCGGGTTTTTGATTATTTTCTCGAGGATAAGCAAGGTCTTAAGTGGGGGGTAGTTGATAAGGTCGATTTAGACCTTATATTCTTGACTGTATTCCATAGTATTTGGTGATATTCGTGTTGGTTTTCTGTTGTTTGTTTTGTGTTTTATTATGTGTCATGTGTTTTGCTCTTTTGTTTAGTTTTGTTAGTTTTTTTATTAGTTTTACAGAATGTTGTATAGAACTTGACTCATAGTTGGGGCTTCCACATTCATTTATATTTTAGACTCCTGTATATTGGTACGATTACGTATTTTATTGTCTATGAGAGACAGGTTCGAGAGTTGGAGCATTTAAGTGGGATGCGGAAGCTTGAAGGAAATTGAAAATGCTGAAGGAAGGCCTGCCACGTCATGTTAATCATGATGCCACGTCGTGGCAGTGTGATTTGGGAAAAAACAGAATGAAGCAGGAGCAGAGGAAAGGTACCCTACCATGTTGTGTTGCACCTATTGACACGACGTGGCAGGCAGATGTTGCAAATTGGCAGAAGAGTTAGAGCAGGAAGAGGAAAATAGCCTGCCTCGTCGTGTTGCACCAATTTCCACATCGTGGCAGGTCAAAATTGGAAGGAAGCAGATTATTCATCGTAGATGGGGGATTAAGCCTACCACATCGTGGTTTTCTATGTGCCACGACGTGGCAGGGTCGTATATGCTGAATTGTTTAGGGTTTTATTTTATTTTATTTTCTTTGTATTTAGGACATATATATAGCTGGAGAAAACATAATTTAGGTTATCTTTTGTCATTCATATCAGACTTAAGAACCTTATCTAGGTTTTTGTTTCGTTTTGTATCGGATTTCAGATTATTGAATTGAAAGCGTCTATTTGGAATCTCCACCTATTGCAGATTGTTGATTTATGTTTGTGAGTGAACTTTCTTATAGAGGATCACATTTACGCGTGATTTTGCCCCGGCCAGAGTCCACCACATTAATAACGAGTTTGATCTAGATTATCTCTTACTCAATCTTTGTCTTTAATCTGAGTTGTGATCTCTAAAGGAATTATGGTATGATTGTATTCATTTATATTGATCCATACTTATTGATTTGATCTTTCGATTGAAAATTAGGGTTTATGAGATTGGTTAAATTATTTGCATGTGTTTTTAATAGCCTCTTAAACTTGATCATACCTTTGATTCATATCTGTTATGCGATCTAGATTGACAACTGGTAAACCGAAAGGACTGACAATCCTGTGGAGCTTAAGCGTACTTAGTTTCTGAATCACAGAACTAGGCAGGCCGTTCGGATAACCTTACCCTAGGTGCTTCGGATAGTTGGAGTAACTATCGGGACCGTGCATTGATATTAATTGATTGCTTGCATTGCATTAATTGTTGATTGATTGCTAGGACAATAAGATTCCATATCCATTAATATTTATAGGTCGATATAACATCATTTGATTTTCCGTGAATTCCGATCCAAAGGTTGAATTGACAATTGATCGTAATTAGGTTTAATTTAACATAGTCTCGATTTAAATTCCAAATTATTGATTCGCCTATAACACACCAAGACCCTAGGATTGGACTGTGTAGAATTAACTTTCTCTGTGGGATCGATACTTAGAACTTTTAGAACCAAATTTATTACTTGAAAATGACAGGGTATACTGCCCTAAGTTTAGTGTTCAGTGCAATTAATTAATATCTAAAATTTATATCACCGCTGAAGCTACATCAGCCATGCCATGCATCATTATTCAGATATTATGCCATGTCATGCACAAATGCCATATCTTGCATTATGTACGATGCCATATCACGCATCACGATGCCATGTCATGCATAATACCATACCATACATCATCAACATGTTATGCCATGCCATGCATAAATGCCATCTCATACATCATAACATTATGCCATGTTATGCAGTGCCATGTCATACATCATGCCATGTCATGCATTATCCAAATTATGCCTTGTCATGCAATCCCATATCATCCATCATCACATTACGCCATGTCATGCACAAATTTCATGTCATACATTGTATACGATGCCATATTATGCATCACGATGCCATGTCATGTATAATGTCATGCCATGCATCATCAACATGTTATGCAATGCTTTGCATAGTTCAATCTCATACATTTTCACATTATGCCATGTCATGCAATGCCATGTCATACATCATGCCAAGTCATACATTATCCAAATTATGCCATGTTATGCAATGCCATGTCATCCATCATCACATTATGCCATGTCATGAAATATCATGTCATCCATCATCACATTATGCCATGTCATACATTATCACATTATGCCATGACATGCAATGTCGTGTCATACATTATCACATTATGCCATGTCATGCAATGCCATGTCATACATCATCACATTATGCCATGCCATGCAATGCCATATCATACATCATCACATTATGCCATGTCTGCAATACCGTGTCATACATCATCACGTTATGCCATGTCATGCATCATCACATTATGCCATGTCATGCATCATTACATTATGCCATCCATCATCATGGTATGGCATTTTATGCAATGTTATGTCATACAACATTCACGTTATGCCATGTCATACATCATTCACATTAT
>CAOJCR012826335.1:0-10808 GCA_948330485.1 Euphorbia neoarborescens | reverse complement strand
AGCGGTACCGTGATAAATTCCTGGTATGAGCTTAGAACCGGGTGGCGACTCCAAAAAAATTTTTTAGAAATTCGAGTTTGAATTTCGCTTTCAAATTTCATTTCTTTTCAAAAAAAATTGTTTTTAACCTTATTTTTCTTTTGACAAAATCCCAAGCATGCGTTCACACGCACAATGTTGTTTGGAAAGCCTTCATTCGAAAGCCTCAAGTCCCTATTTGGGTCTGCCTCTTAGCGGGGGGTACTAGGAAAGGAATTCTCCACTCGTTTAGGATTATTTCCTTCAAAATTTATTTTCTTTCAAAATTATTTCACATCTTTTCCCTTTCTCCGATAAAAGGTCGTCCGCTCACAGCTACACATAGATGTGAGTTAGCATGACATATAATATGTGTACATGGAATTTTTGAGTTAAGAGAAATAAATTACACCACACAAATATAGGATAAAAACAAGTAGCATGCGAAGCGTAGTTTTTGACCTTATATCTTCACGTGGTATAAAGTCTCTAACCATTCCTAGGTGGGGGTCTCTTTACCATTGACGGGGAATAGCAAAGTTCAAAACTAGATTCAATTTATTTTGTGATTTAGGAATCCTAAGGGAAATTTCTATGGCTACTATATGCAGGAAAGTCAAAGTCCAGATAGCAAAGGAGGGTCCCATAGCAAAAGCAAAATATACCATCTATCTCTCCTCAAATAGGTTCGAGCGAGTAGATTAAGGTACGAGGCTATCGGTGGTAACTCAATAGGTGTCCTTGTAAGCAACTAGTGGGTACATAGCGATACTTTCTTGAGAAACCAGGATAGGTATGGTGGTCTTAACATGATGAGGTGCAAAGTGTGCCTACTGAAATGTAAATGCATAGTAGATAGAGATCCATTTAAGTGGATATGCAAATAAAAGTACCTTGTCAAAATTCTTTTCAAAAATTTTCTAATTAAAGACAAGAAAACTCAAAAGAAAATTAAGAAGACACAAAGTGGACAAGAACAATTCACTCTCATAAGTAAACAATGAAAGAACTAATGCAAAATTCCCCCATAAGCAAAAGGAGAATCAAACTAAAACCAGCTGTAACCAAATGCAAGCCCAATACATGATCCTAGGAATGAGCTAATGCATTAAGCCCATAATTAGCTTGAATAAGATGCACTCCAAGCATTGTGATTTAAATTACACAAAAACCAAACTAAGACTGAAACACACTTTTGATTACAAACTAATGAATGTGTCCATTCACAAATCTAAAAATCAGAAACTCCCGCCCCTTCCCATATAAAGGGTAGCAGATTCATGATTTCAACAAGTAATAGTCCCACAATAAAGAATCATACTCAAGCATACCTAAATAATGGAACACATGAAGCCTCTAAGTCCTCTAAAAGGGTAGCGGATTCATGATTTCAATGAGTTAATAAGCATACAGGGCAGTATAGTACTCCAAAGGCAATATTAGAAAAAGAAATGCACATAACTACACACAGAGAGGATTGTGTAGCATTATCCAATTGAGGGAACCAACAGTTTGTACCCTAGGTCTATTGCATAATGAAATAAATCACGTTGCAACACCCAATTGTTAGTACCCATTCGTTCCTAATTTCATAAGGTAAAAATTCAATCCATTTAAGCAAAATCAAGCCCAAAACATATACACTATATGCTAATCATCATGCATCTAGGGGTTTATAACATAATAGCATGAAAATAAAGGATAAAGAGTGAGAAAGCATACCTTCGACCTGTGGAGAAATCTAGCTCAGAAATCCTAAATCCAATGAAAAAGAAATAAAAAAAAGAGAGATGAGATTGAAGGAGAAGAAGAAGCAGGAGATGGGATGTGAGTGAGTCAGTGAGTGAGAGTGTGTGAAAGGGTGAAAGACAAACTGAAGTAGAAGTAGAAGAAAGAAGAATAAGATGAAGGTTATGAAGAAGAGAGAGAGAGAGAGAGAATAAAAAAAAATTAAGTTAAAAGCAAAACTTAGCATCGGGCTTGAAGTCGAGTCCATTAGGCTCAAGGTCGAGCCCGACGTTCTGTCAAAGCTCCTCTTTACTCAAGTGTTCGGCTCGTGGAGCCTAACCTCAAGCCAGAGGAGTCTAGTTTTGTTCACACAGGGGTTGGGCTCAAGGTCGAGCCCTTCTATCTCGAGGTCGAGCCAAACCCCCTATTTGTGGCCCTTCTTGTTTGAGTCTTAGGCTTATCGAGCCCAAGCTCGAGCCCGGGCCTCTGTTTGAGGCCCCCCGTGCTCTAGTGTTTGGCTCATCAAGCCCAACCTCGAGTCAGGGAAAAAAACATTTTCATTTTTTTATCTCTTACCTTGATTTCTGTACCAGTTCCTGTTCTCAACCCATGCATGTGATTACTATGAAAACAAAACAAAATAAGTGAAAAACATAAAATAAAAATAATAGTATACAATTACCGATGCTATGTTTATAGTCAGAATAACTCGACTTTCTATGCTGCTAGATTTTACATGTCTAGATGGAGAAAAACTTCTTTCTCCTCCCCGTGGAGTTCTATGAAAGTATGCTTTTTAGCCAATGTCCATTCACCTTTTGAATTCCTTGGGCGTATTTGTTTCCACCATTCCCGAGGGATATACCTTATGCACTTAAAATGGATTGGTCCGTCTACTTTTTAGTTTACCTAGGAAGAGTTCTAATCGTGAGTTATATAATAACATCAAGTCTCTAGGGTTAAAACTCTTCTCTACCAAATGCCTGTCATACCACATCTTCGCTCGCTCCTTACATAGCTTTTCATTTTCATATGAACTTAGTTAAAGTTCATCAAGCTCCAACAGTTGATGAAGACGGAGTTCACCTGTATCTTACATATCAAAATTGAGAAATTTAGGAGCCCAATATGCCTTATGCTCGAATTCTACATGCAAATGACATGCCTTCCCAAACATAAGACGATAGGGTAACATTCCTATGGTCGTTTTATAAGCTATCCTATATGCCCATAGTGCATTATCCAACTTCAGACTCCAATCCTTACATGATGCACTGACTATCTTTTCAAGTATTTGTTTTAGCTCTCTATTTGATACCTCAACCTGGCCACTAGTTTGAGGATGGTAAGGAGTGCCACCTTATGGGTGACACCGTACCTCTACAGTAGTGTATTAAACTGTGGATTACAAAAGTGGGATTCCCCATCACTAATGATGGCTCTAGGAGCCCCGAATCGGGTAAAACTATTTTTCTTAAGAAACTTAATCACTACTTTGGCATCATTGGTAGGCAATGCAACTACCGCAACCCATGTAGACACATAATCAACCGCTATAAGAATGTATTGGTTGTTATAAGATTTTGGGAATAGACCCATGAAGTCGATACTCCAGACATCAAAGGGTTCACGCTCCTAGATGCCCTTTTGGGGCATTTCATGCCTCTTAGATAAATTCCCTAATTTTTGACACGTGTCACAGGCCTGTACATAACTTGTGACATCCACCTTCATGGTAGGACAATAAAAACCACTAGTTAGAATTTTCCCTAGGGTTCTTTTTTTCTAAATTAGTCCCCGGCCTCCTTATCATGACACATCTGAATAATTGATGGGTCCTCGGCCTCTAATACTCCCAATCACATTATTGCACAATATTTAAACAAATAGGCCTCATCCCAAAAAATAGCCATTCACATCAGGTGGAAAGATTTTTCCAACTCTGTAGTCCGCAAAATCTGTGAACTATAGGACCGAGTTTACCGAATATAACTGCTCATCGAAAAATATGCCCTGAATGTCACAATCATCTTCCATGGATGTTCTTCCTCCAGGCAAACGAGATAAGTGGTTCGCTACTACATTCTCTACACCTTTCTTGTCTCTGATTTCCATATCAAATTCTTAGAGCAACAGAATCCATCGGATCAACCTAGGCTTAGCATCCTTCTCAGACAATAAATGCTTAAGAGAAGCATGGTCAATGTAGACTATTACTTTAGATAAAACCAAATAAGACTTGAATTTAGAAAAACCAAAAACTACAGCTAGCAATTCTTTTTCTGTCACAGAATCAATCATTTGTGCACCATTCAAAGTCTTACTAGCATAGTAAATTGGGCAAAAAAATTTGTCCATTCTTTGCCCTAAACAAGCACCTATTTCCATATCACTCGCATCACACATCAATTAAAAGGGAAGACTCCCACCAGGACTTACCATTACAGGTGCATCAATCAACTTTTTTTTCAATGTATCAAACGTAATTAAGCACTCATCATCAAAGTTAACAGACACATCCTTCTGGAGTAATTCGGTCATAGGTTTCGTTATCTTTAAGAAGTCCTTAATGAACCTCCGATAGAAGGCCATATGACTAAGAAAACTCCTAATAAGCGGTGTCGGAAATTTCACAATTACCCCAATATTGGCCGGATCGACCTCGATTCCCTTTCCCGAGATCTTGTATCTAAGCACAATATAATCACGAACTATAAACTGAAATTTCTCCCAACTAAGGGCTAAGTTGGTGTCCTCACACTGCGAAAGCACATGGTCCAAATTATGCAAACAAGAACTAAATAATAACCAACAACAGAAAAGTCATCCATAAATACTTTCAAAAAATCGTCAATCATATCAGAAAAAATAGCTAACTTGCACCTTTAGAAAGTGGCGATGCATCACAAAAACCAAAAAGCATCATCCTATATGCAAATGTCCTATATAGATATGTAAAAGTGGTTTTCTCTTGATTAAGAGGGTCCATAGGAATCTGCATATAGTCCGATAACCCATCTAAAGTACAAAAGTAATTATACCCGGCCATCCTTTCTAACATTTGGTCAATGAACGGTAGTGGAAAGTGGTCTTTACATGTGGCATTATTTAACTTCCTATAATCAATGCATATGCGCCACCCGGTTACCGTTCTAGTGGGAATTAATTCCTCCTTATCATTTTTCACTACTGTTGTACCTCCTTTCTTGGGTACACATTTACCTCCCCTTTTACCACCTCCTTCATGTTTGGGTTAAGTCGCCACTGAGGTTGCACACAAGGGCTGATTACCTCTTCCAAATAAATCCTATGTGTGCACAAAGTTGGACTTATTCCCTTGATATCATGAATGGACCACCCGAAAGCTCCTTTGTGCTTTTGAATTATTTCCACCAATTGCCTTTCCAGCTCACCTGTCAATAAGGAAGAGATAACAACAGGTAAATATCTATCCGGTTGGAGAAATACACACTTTAAATTTCTGGGTAATGATTTCATCTCTAAAGTAGGTGGCTCTTCCAACAAAGATTTGGGTGCTAGCTTGATCTCCCTTTCTAACTTGTCAAACCTTCCCTTTATCTAGTTGCATTCTTCAGCTTCTTTCAATACCTCACCTTGCTCCTCTTCACAGTCGACGCCATCCTCTATAATGCTATCGTATTCACTATATAAAACTTATGAACACACACATCAATATAACTAGAGGCAGACACATAATTACAATTCTCCTTATTTAGTGGATATTTCACCGAATTATAAACATTAAATGTTACCTCTTCATTCTGCAACCTCAAAATTAATTTACCTTCCTGTACGTAAATCAAGGTATGTTCGGTTGTAAGGAATGGTTGTCCAAGAAGAATTGGCACTGCATTATCCTACTCTATATCTAAAACCACAAAGTATGCGGGAAAAATAAATTTGTCTACCTTAATGAGTACATCCTCCACAACTCCTTGTGGTCTTGTGATCAATCTATCCGCCAGCTACAATATCATACTGGTAGGCTTCAGATCTCCTAACCCAAGCTGTCGAACTATGGAGAGGGGCATCAAGTTGATGCCAGCTCCCAAATCGCATTGAGCATTTGAAATTTTCAAATTCCCTATTTGACATGGGATTGTGAAACTCTCCCTATCCTTCAACTTTGGAGGAAGCTTATTGCTGATTATCGCAGAGCACTCCTCCGTTAGCGCCACCACCTCATTACCTTATAGTTTTCTCTTACCTATAAGTAATTCCTTAAATTTGTTTTGCATAAGTTGGCATTTCCTGTAAAGCTACTAAAGATAAATTAAATTCCAATTTTTTAAATATTTCAAGAAATTTAGAATACTTGTGATCCAACTTATCTTTCTTAACCCTTTGGGGAAAAGGCAATTTAGGAGTGTAAGTCCTAATTGGATCAAGAGTATTCTCATTTTTATCATTAACCGAACTAGGAGAATTTTTAGAAATTGAGTCGGGATTGCTTAACTCTCCCGACTCACTACTTACCTGTAGAGATAGAGGTTAACCCTTTGCCATATAATTTGTGTTCTCCACCTCTTTTTCACTTCTCAACGTGATTGCTTGGGCAGTCTCCCTTTGGTTTTTCTTAAGGTTCTTTTCGGTAGTACTGGAGAGACTACGAGGCTACCTTTCTTACCTTTCCCTGTTCATTTGAGCCACTTGGTTTCCCAAACCTCTATAGTAGGCCTCGTTATCATCAAATCTAGCTGAGTTCTTAGTGAGTTTAGCTAAAATGTCTTTTAATAAAGACATAGTAACATCATCTTGCATTGGAGGAGGAGGCGGCAGCTGTAAAGGTTGGTTATACTATAGCATTAGGGCCTTACCTAACCCCTGGTGCTGATGGTAATTGTAAAACTCAGGAGAAGGTTTCAATACATTTTAAGTATTATCATATGAAAAGTTTAGGTGTTGAGATCTCCTCCTATATTGTTACTATTGTTATATTAATTGTAAGGATTATTGTAGGAGTTAGAATTATTATACCTTTGATTTCCTCCTACATAGCTTAAGTCCTCTAAACCTTAGGCAGACGGACTACCCACTTCACAAGCTTGACTTGGATGGTCGCTTCCACACATGACACACATCACTAATTGAGGTTCCCCATTCATATTCAATCTCGCCATCACCATGTCTAGCTTTTTATTCATCACGTCCATGGTTAATGAATTTTAACCACCTTCCACTGCATGGATGTCTCTCTTATTTGTTTTGTCTTGCCACAACATCCTTTTCCTTGCTAATTCCTCGAATAATTCTTTTGCTTCACTTAGCATCTTTTTAAAGATATCTCCACCTACTGAAGAGTCCATAATAGCATGATTATTAGGTGTTAAACCATGGTAAAACATACTTACTTGTCTCCAATACAGAATGTCATAGTGAGGGCAATTCCTAAGTAGCCTCTGAAATCTCTGCCAATCCTTGAACATTGTCTCAGTTCCGAATTGGTGGAATGCATCAATCTCATTCTTGATATACAGTCTTTAAAGGCAAGAAGTAGTATGCTAGAACCTGCTCCTCCATCTTGTCATACGATGTAACTGAACAAGGGAGTAAAGATCTGTACCACTCACTAGCTCCTCCAGTCAATACAAAGGGAAAAAGCTTCAATCGAATCACATCTTATGGCACTCCATTTAGCTTTACGGTATCTACAACCATAAAAAATATATAGGGTTTTCAGATATACCTCCACCAAACTGCCCGTTGGTCTACACCAACTTAGTCATATTGGTCTTTAACTCAAAATTGTTGGCTGTAACCGATGGAAGTATTACACCAACTCTATTCCTTGGTCTATGAGGAGCCATGAAATCAGACATCTTCCTCTTATCTCTACCGTCATTCCCATAATGGTGCTCCTAGTCCCGAAGGTCAGCCTCCAATCTTTACCTCGATTAAGCTTCCCATGTATCCCTTTCATCTTGTTCAACTTCAAATGCCTCTTGTTACAGATTTGGTTGAGAGAAATAAGGTGAAGGTTTTAACCTTAAACCAACAAAGAATTCCGAGTTGAATCCACAACTCAAGAAAGTATACTCTCCTTTAAAACACAAGGATGGACCTTGAAATAAACCTTGAAGGTTTCAGATAATATTGGATTAATCAAAAGTTATTTTGTACAAAGAGAAATGGAGCCTTATATAGCCCATTAATCCTAGTCCTAATTACAAGCAACATTAATTTAGACAAGACAAAAGTAATGATGAAATACAAAAGTAGCACATAAAAGGAAAAAAAGTAAACTATTCCTAAGATCCTACGAAAAAGGTAAAAGATGGGCAAAAAGGTGGTGGTTGGATTGTGTTAGGGAAAAGAGTTGACTTTCTCGTCATCTGATTCGGCTCTTTTGGCTTATCATTCAGCCTCCAGATCTTCGTACCCTTTAGGTACCATCCATATGCCCCGGCCATGACATTCGGTCATTTACTTAGATTCAGTCTTGGGCTATGGGTGATCCAGTCTGTACCATCTGCCCGATTGAGACATTCGGTCCTATGTATGGATTCGGTCTCTAGCCTTGGTTCGATGTCGTCATCATTCCCTCTCTCTTCAAAATTTGTACCCAAATTATTAGGTGGATAGGGGAGTGGTTCGTCAGCCTTGTAGGGACTTAGATCTTGGATGTTACAAGATGCTAACGTTTTCCCCAACCATGCTGGCAATTTTAGGGCGTATGCATTGGGGCCGAGCTTCTTCTTGATTTTATAAGGGCCATACTTCCTCGATCTCAGCTTGCTATTGGTTTCATTGGCCAGCCTCTCCTTGCTCAGATATACCATCACTTTATCTCCAACTTCAAATTATAGCTCTCACATGTGTTCATCTATCCGGGCCTTAACCTTGGCATTATTCTTCTCTATGTGGTTTCGTACCTCCGTTTGCATCTCCTGGATCTCCTGGGTAAGCCTCTCAACTGGTACATTCGGTCTTTAGGCTCGGGAAACATTCGTCAGGTCTAGGAAATGATTCGGTACCCAGGTATATACTATCTCAAACGGACTTTGTCCGGTTGCTAAATGTACAGACCTATTATATGTAAATTTCGCTTAGGCTACAACAAAGTCCCAAGTCTTAGGCTTCTCCCTGCAGATGCTTCTTAATAGATTTCCCAAGGTCCTGTTGACGACTTCTGTCTGCCCATCATTCTTGGGGTGGGCGGTTGTACTAAACTTCAGGGTTGAATCAAATAAGGCCCACAAAGTCCTCCAAAAGTGACCAAGGAACTTGGTGACCCGGTTTGAAACAATACTCTTTGGCACTCCATGTAACTGTACAATCTCTCAAAAGAATAACTTGGCGATTGATGAGGCATCATTAGTCTTTCAGCATGAGAGGAAATGAGCCATCTTGGAGAATCGATCCATAACCACAAAGATGGAATCCATACCCCTCTGGTTGCGGGGTAGGCCAAGGATAAAGTCTATTGATAGGTCCTCCCATATGGTATTCGGTACATATAGGGGCTGATGAAAACCAGTATTTTGGGCATGTCCCTTGGCTACCTAACAGATGTAGCAACGTTCCACAATGCTTGTCACATCCCACTACATCTTGGGCCAAAAGTAACGAGTGCTGACTGCATCATAGGTCTTATTTTGCCCAAAATTTCCAGATAGGCTCCCTCCATGAAGCTCCCAAATAACTCGTTCCCGGATGGATGAGCAGGGTAAGCACACTTGGTTCCCCTTCAGCAGGTACCCATCCATCACATGATAGCCCCTTCACTTCTTTTGATTCGGCATGCATCCCAGATCCTTCCGATGTCAGGGTCCTTCTCATAGTCATTCCTCATATGATCAAAAGTATCTATCTCCAGGGATATGGTCTTCAATAAGTTCACACGATGGCTGCGTGCATCCGCCACTTTATTTTGAGAACCGGATTTATGGATAAGCTTATAGGGGAACTTGTCAATAAAAGCGGTCCATCTGGCATGCATTGGGTTACGGATCTGCTTTTGGCTTCCCAAATACTTCAATGCCTAGTGGTCTGTATACAAGACTAATTCTTTCCCCACCAAGTAATGCTCCCATGTCTTCAATGCCCTGACCACTGCATAGAACTCCTTGTCATATGTGGCCCACTTCATTCTATCATCACTGAGATTCTCACTGAAATACGCAATAGGCTGCTTTTATTGCATCAGGACTCCTCCAACTCCTACTCTACTTGCATCACATTTAACCTCGAATAGTTTGTTGAAGTCCGGATAGGATAGGACAGGTGCGGTACTTAGCTTTTCTTTGATGAGGGCAAAGATGCTCTCTTGTTCGGCTTCCTACTTGAACCCTTTCCCTTTCTTCAGGCATTCGGTCAATGGTGTAACATTGGAACTGAAGTTCTTAACAAACCTCTTGTAGAAAGTTACCAGTCCATGAAAGCTCCTGATGTCTCCAATATTCTTCAGGGTCGGCCATTCCTGGATAGTTCTTACCTTTTCTTCATCTACTCGGATCCCATCGTTGCTTATGACATAACCCAAGAACACTAGGCTTTCCATCACAAAATCACATTTCTTAGTGTTGACATATAGTTGGTTCTCCCAAAGCAATCCAAACACTACTCTTAAATGCTCCCAATGTTCTTCTAGGGTTTGGCTATGGACTACAATATCATCGAAATAAACAACCACAAATTTGCCAATAATAGGTACCTGGTTCATCAGTCGTATTAATGTGCTCGGTGTATTGGTAAGGCCGAATGGCATGACAAGCCACTCATACAATCCATCCCGGGTCTTGAAAGCTGTCTTTCATTTGTCACCCTTCCAGATCCGGATCTAGTGGTATCCACTCCTCAGATCTATCTTTGAGAAACATTTGGATCTGCCAAGTTGGTCCAACATGTCATCCAGGCACAAGATTAGGCATTGGTACCTGATGGTTATCTTGTTGATGGCTTGGCTATGTACACACATCCGCCATGTACCATCCTTTTTTGGCGTTAGCAGTACTGCACATGGACTCATGCTTTCTCAGACATGACCCATCCTCAAAAGTTCCTCCAGTTGAGTCTTCAGGACCTCATTCTCTTGAGGGCTC
>CAOJCR012825067.1:0-13667 GCA_948330485.1 Euphorbia neoarborescens | reverse complement strand
AATCTGTCTTCTGTTTTGTGAATAAAGTGTGGGGGTGGGGTCCAATTACTTGTTTAGCAAATATGGTTTATGGGATGTTAATGCTAAATAATTCATGAATTTGTTCAAATATGTTGGTTGGAACTTGATTCTCCATTACGTCGCCTTTGTGTATTCTTCTTATTCGGGTTTTCTCTATTCTTATACCCGAATTGTTCCTGTTATTTGATGTATATATTTGTGATGGTTCTCCCTTTTTGTGTTGTCTCTTTTCATCACTCTGTTCCAAATAAGGTTGCTTGTCTATATTATTTCAAAAGTGAGTTAGTTTCTACTCGGTTTCGTATGCCCAGAATTGTTAGTCTCAGTTTCAATATGATTTAAGGAGTTGTAAGACCTAAAATGACTTCCGCCATACCTCACCCAAACCTCAAAACGTTACAAGCCCATAGGTTTTCTGATTTTGCTCCTTATTATCAATGGCTGCACCGAGATTGCCATTAGTTCGCTATGTGATGCATTCTTTGTTTTGATTGAGTTTGTTTTATTCTTACCTTGACAAATTATGAGCGAATTTGGTGAAATCAATGGAAGAATTAAATTAGTTGCATAAACCCTCACCGTTCCCTTCGTTTGATTAGTTTAAGCATGAGGAACAGCAGTACTTATGATTGTTGTCTACATATGGTTATTGTTATTATATGAATTGCTTCTACATGTTTAGGATTAGTTAACTGATATAGTTAAATCCTAGTTGGGTTTTCAGGTGAAAACTAGCTACTTGGTACTGAGATTTGATTTGTTTGCTTGAGGACAAGCAAAGTTCTAAGTGTGGGGTAGTTGATAAGGTCGGTTTTAACCTTATATTTTGGGCATTATGTAACCTTATTGATGAATGATTTAACTGATATTTGACATTCTTCTGCTGTGTTTTGTGCATGTTTTTCATGTTTCCATTTGTTTTGGTTTTTTTCTGTTTATTTTGGTGATTTATCTTATGTTTTGTTTCTCTCTGTCCTGTTTCAGTCTGAGGTTGTGAAACCGAGGACTTGGTTAGTTTGATTCGTGTTCGGAGCTTAATGATGCAGGGGTAGGTATCCAAGTTGATTTTGTTTGAAGGATGCAGAGTGTGAAGTCCGAGTACGGATCTAGCAGAGAGTATCAATGGATTGATTTTTGAGGCAGTTAGAGGCTGATATTTTAAATCAGAATCAAAGCTAGAAATAAGTTCGTATTGCGAGCTTTCCAACTGATGCGAGATCATAAAAATTGGGCATCGGACGGAGAAGTTATGAAGCGATGAACCTTGGATAAGAAGATGAAGGTGTACTCGAGCAGTTAATGGACTAGAGCCCCCAAGTCGAGTAAGAGGTCGAGTATCCTACTCGACTTGGGGGCTCTAGTCCATTAACTACTCGAGTACACCTTCATCTTCTCATCCAAGGTTCATCGCTTCATAACTTCTCCTTTCGATGCCTGATTTTTATATCTCGGATCTGTTGGAAAGCTCGCAATACGAACTTCATTGTTGCTTTGATTCCGATTTAAAATATCAGCCTCTAACTGCCCCAAAAATCAATCCAAAGATCTACTCTCTGCTAGCTCCATACTCGGACTTCTTAGTCTGCATCCTTTAAACAAAATCAACTTGGATACCTACCCCTGCATCATTAAGCTCCGAACACGAATCAAACTAACCAAGTCCTCGATTTCACAACCTCAGACTGAAATAGGACAGAGAGACAAACAAAACATAAGATAAATCACTAAAATAAACAGAAAAAACCAAAATAAACGGAAACATGAAAAACATGCATAAAACACAGCAGAAGAATGTCAAATATCAGTTAAATCATTCATCAATAAGGTTACATAATGCCCAGAATATAAGGTCGAAACCGACCTTATCAAAACCCTATAGGCAAGGGCAAGGGAAAGGCTAAGGCCAAAGAAAAGGCTAAAAAGGCCAAGGCTAAGGCCAAGAAGGCTGGTGGCCCAAAGAGTTTTCTAGAATAACAATCACCACAACCCTATTCGAAAATGACAAAAAGAGTTTTTGGGTTGTCATGAGACCATCTTTTAGCCCAAACCATTTTGATTCAACTAATCAAGTTGGATCAAATGGTCTCCTAAATAAATGGTCCCGAGTTATCATATCTCTCTCTTCTTATCGCATGTCCATTTCAAGCATGATGTTGCGTGCAATGTGTTTAAATTCGAGTTATTTTGCATGTTAAAATGTATGAATGGTGAATGTCCCCAATCCCAATTCAACAAATGTACCCCATAGTATAGTTTTTGCGAATGGTTTGTAAATAACATGTATGTTTTATCACTTTCTTTTTCATTTTTGTGTGCACGATCACCTAAAAATCAAACTAAAATCAATTTAGGCTTTTCCCAATAAAAATACTTTGTTTTCAAAATGTTGTCGATTTCTTTAAAGGTCTTTTATGAAAAGATAAATAAATGTCATGTCCGAACCCGATCTCTGGATCACGGCTTTGGATTCGAACATAGGATCCGAGAAATACCATGAATTAATTCCCGGTAGAGCTTAGAACCAGGGTGGCTACTCTAAATATCATTTTTAGAGATTCGTGTTCGAATTTCTTCTAAAAAACTTTTTCATTTTTTAACTTGGCATTTCAAAGTAAAGAGCCTAAAGCCCGCGTTCACACGCATTTTGAATTAAGGAGTTTCACAATGGAAACCTTATCTCAATTTTTAGGCGAAAGGTGTTTCTAAAGAAATAACCCTTAATTGATTTATTTTATTTTTTTTCAAACCCAACTTCATTTTAAACTAAAACTTCTAAGCCCGCATTCACATGCGTGTTTCGTTTGAAAGGTTCTTCCTCTGACAACCTTAGGATCGCTTTTAAGGCAAAAGGTGTTTTGGAAAGAATTATTTCACTCGGTTAGGAAAAATCTTAATTTTTCTAAATATGATTCTGCTTTCCTTAAAAGGTTATCCTGAACGAACTGGATGAACCGAGGTCGAACCCAAGGGAAACCTGGCGTGTAAAGATTAGTACTAAGTGTAAGTGTGTGATGAATGAATGAATGGTTGGTTGTGTCTATATCTGGGAAATAATAAAAAAATTGGAAGAAAACAAAATAAAAGCAAACAGAGCTCAGGGTCTACTCAGGAGAATGAAAATATGGATAAAATTTAATTGTGAAAAGTATAGGTGATATTGTATCTTAAGGATTTGAACAGGGTTAATACTGGATGAATATGTGCTGGATGATGGAGGATTATGAGGGGAAGAGACTATATCTAGGTCAGGTCCACTTATCTAACCGAATCTGACTCGGGCACAGCTCTCACCATACTCAAGCTTTCGGTTAGTTGTACTCGGTGCGATTTCTCCATAAACCATCAAGATTTGGATAGAAGCTATCTCTAACCTATCCAGTACCTCAGATTCCACTATGGTGATCTATCACTAGCCCTCACTCTCTCGGTAACTAGTGAATCAATGTAAGAATACAGTTGATCATGCCATACACTAACAAACTCATAAGCATAGAAAATCCATACAACACATACTTCCTTAAAGGAAACCAGCAATAAACAAAGTCAAAAACCTTTATTAGCAGATATCACCCATACAAGGAGTATAGTTACACATGTTGGAAAGAAGTTTCATAAAGATAAACATACAAAACTCAGCAACAATACAAGAGTTTAAAAAGGGAGAGAGAAAAGAAAACTAGAAAATAAAGCGTCCTCCTCTCTTGCAATGATGTTGAATGATAATGCTACGTCTATGGGGAATAAACGGAGGTGGGTAGAAGGTGATAAACTGGAGAAGATGATGAGATTGAGAAGATGAAGAAGATGGTGGTAGCTTCACCCAAGCTTTTGTGAAAAAGCTAAAAGAAAAACTAAAGCTAAAATTAACTAAGCTATGAACAAATGAAAGAAATTACAGAAGAACAATGAAAAACAAGAAAATGAAAACTAAACTCTAAACTAATGTTTGAACTAAAAATTCGTCCACACCCCTTTTTCAGATTCATGCAAGGGTATTTATACCCTAAAAAAGGTGAAAGTCTCTTTCAAGCAAGTTGACCAACTTTCTGCCAACTCCCACAAATATGTCCCATCAATCAGACTTTTTGTGATGATGGCCATACCAAGTTGGTGAAAGTTGGTGTGGGGTCAGATGTGGGCCATCATTTTGACCTTTCCATTCTGGACAAAAATCTAAAGATAATCTTTTCCTCGTAATCAATACACGCCCAATGGTCTGGATTCCATTTGCCTGGCATAAATTCCTTCCTATTTCTTGGCGGCTACTATTAACCCCCGAAGGGTTGGAAAACCGGATCTCCTTGGTTGATTTTCATCTGCCCTTATCCCTGACACGTGTATAATGGGTGCCTGCTTGGGTTCTCCTTCATATCGAATCCGGACCTTGCTGGCACCCAGGAACATTGAATGCATTCGGTTAGAAGAGTTGAAGTGGAAGATGATCATTCGGTATTTGCTCCATCTCGCTTGCGTCATCTGATATTTTCTCGAATCATCAGGTATCCAGGATTTCTTTACTTTAATTCTAACGTTCAAGTACCTACATACATACGCCCAGGTAAAACTAGCCACAAAAGATAGAAAAATAAGCATAAGCAACCATAAATTTTGTTTTAACATTTTTGTCCCGAATATGGTGCTTTATATGAAAACAGGAAGGAAATGAATAGAATACATGAAAATGGAATAATGAAAGCATGTGAAAATAGGTCTTTGTGTGTACAAAAATAGGGTGATGGAAGCCGAGTATCAAATTCCCCCACACTTAGACCTTGCTCGTCCCGAGTAAGGAGAACAAATGATTCTGAGTGGGTTCGCATGTTTGAGTGTTGCATGCAAGTTATGATAAGAAGATGAGGGTCACAGAGCACCTTCTTAATCCAGTTTCTGAAGAGTGAACCACCGGATCCCCTATGTATGATTAGAAATCAATACCAAATCCAAGAGATTATGGGCGGATAAAACTAAGCTAAGCCTAACGACTGAAGTGAGTTTTGTGTTAGGAGAGATTTACAAGGAGAATTTTATGGGAGATTACAAGTTTGTTTTTAGCCTTACTGGGTTAGTGGATCTGCTTAACTCCATATCATAGAGAGCATCCTAATGGGCACCTTCGGCTCACGGGGGATAACTATAGCGGATGTTCGCGCCTTTATTCCTAGGGTTTTTTTAAAACAAAAATAATAAATCTAATGTGGGTTTTAGCACACTTATTTCCTAATCCGGATCTAAGCTCTCTAATTTCTTGAAGCTAGGTCAGATTCTTATTTGGGTTAGTAATGGCTGCTAAACAGATTATAATTTTAGCATTAGGTTTTGAATGTAAATCTCCCATTGTATTCATCTAAGGGGGCTGACAAGTTGGCCATCCCTTATTTGAGAAAAACATATAACACTCGGTCACTTCTATCATTATGCTATAGAAACCATATATAGCAATAGCTAAGCCTCTTGCCATCCGGCCTATAGTCAACTGGGGTTGCTTAACTCGACACATTGGTTTGGAGATCCAGTAAGTCCCCACATTCAAAAGATGAGTGGGATTTTGAACTATGACAACCATAATACCGCATCTTAACTCATATGCAACACCTTAAAAAGATAAGTCATGCTATCAACACTCTAAATTCCTAGCATGCTTCCAAAAATTTCAAGAAAAATTTACACCCCATATACCAAATAGAAATGTTAATCCTTAGGCTACCCCCCCATACTTAAAAAAACACTTTGTCCCTAAAGTGCATGAGAAGCAAAAGAATGAAAATAAAAACAAGGGGAAGAGAAATCTCCCTGGTAGCCGGATGTGATGTGGTAAGTAGGCAGATGGGAGTCAACAGTGTAGCGAATGTGGGAGTGAGGGGTGAGCTACAAAAATGGTTAGCTAAAAAGAAAAAGAAAAAGGAAAGGAAAGGAAGAAAAGAAAGGAAAGAAATATGTACAGAGCTATGTATTGGACGCGGCAGGAGGATCATGATTTGGGCAGGAGACAGGGTGTTTAGTGGGCGGATGGACCAGAGGCGGCAAGAGGAATTGAAAACTCCACTCCAGGCGGACCACCAAGAAGATACGGCTTGCACCTCTGCCCGTTGACTTTAAAATGTTGGCCCTTGTCATTTTCTAACTCCAGTGTACCATAAGGGAATACGCTTGTCACTTTGAAAGGCCCAGACCACTTGGACTTCAATTTGACGGGAAAGAGTTTGAGGTGGGAATTGAATAGTAGGACCAACTTTCCGGGTACAAACTCCTTGTGGATGATGTGGCTGTCATTCCCAGCCTTAATCCGTCCTTATATAACTTTGCGTTCTCGTACACATTCCTTCTTAACTCCTCAAGCTCATTAAGTTGGAGAAGTCTCTTCCTTCCAACTTGCTCGAGATCAAAGTTTAGAGCCTGCGTAGCCCAATATACCTTGTGTTTTAATTCTACCGGGAGGTGGCATGACTTCCCATACACAAGCTGATATGGCGTGACTCCAATAGGGGTTTTATATGTGGTCCGGTATGTCCAGAGTGCATCATCAAGTTTGAGCACCTAGTCTTTCCTTGAGTAATTGACCATCTTCTCGAGAATCTTCAACTCCCGGTTGCTGACCTCCACTTGACCACTGCATTAAGGGTGGTAAGGAGTAGCGATCTAGTGAGTTATCCTATACTTCTTCAATAGAACTTTGATAGCTCGGTTGCAAAAATGAATTCCTCCATCACTGATAAGTGCTCTAGGAGTCCCGAATCTTGGGAAAATCACTATCTTCAGCATTCTTTGGACAACCCTTGAATCATTGGTAATGGATGCAATGCTTCAACCCATTTGCTAACATAATCCACCATCACCAGTATGTATTTATTCCCCATAGAAGATGGGAAGGGTCCCATGAAATTAATGCCCCATACATAAAAAATTTCAACTTTAAGAATTCCACTTTGAGGCATCTCATTCCGCTGAGAGATATTCCCTGTTCTTTGACACTAGTCACACTTGACCATAAAATTCTGTGCGTCTTTAAAAAGAGTTGGCCACCAAAACCTGTACTTTAAAACTTTAATGGCCATCCTTTGGGCGTTGTGATGCCCCCCCCACACTTAATGCATGGCAATGGGATAAGACATCCCAAACTTCATCTTTCAAGAGGAATCATTTTATTAGTCCATCTCCACATCTCTTGAAAAGAAGATGTTCTTCCCAATAATAAAAACGAACATCATGCAGGAACCTCTTCTTCTGCCTATGATCCATGTCGGGTGAAAGCACTCCTCTAACGAGATAATTTAGAAAGTCTGCGTACCAGGGTAGATCTCCTTTCATACCAGACCTAACTTCTACAGTACATACGGTTATAATGTTTTCACTAATAAAATCATCTCAAATAGGGATTCCATCAGTCTATTCTCTTAGTATATCTGGGTCGAATCGGGACAAGTGATCAGCTACCGAATTGTCACTTCCCTTCCAGTTACGAATCTCCGAGTCAAACTCTTGGAGTAAAAGCATCCACCTGATCAGGTGTGGCTTGGCATCCTTCTTTTTAAACAAGTACTTTAGAGCCGCATGATCAAAGCGAACTATCACTTTTTAGCACCAAGTACGAATGAAATTTGTCAAAAGAATACACAACATCCAAAAGCTCCTTCTCGGTGGTAGTGTAGTTGACTTGAGCACTGTCTAGGAGCTTACTGGCGTAATAGATCACATGAGGCTTGACATCCACTCTCTACCCTAGAACTGCTCCAACTACATGATTAGATGCATCACACATAATCTCGAATGGGAGTTCCCACCGGGGCGGTTGTAAAATTGGCACGGAGATAAGGGCTACTTTCAACAATTCAAATGCCTGGCGACAGGCTGCATCAAAGAGGAAAGGTGCATCCTTGGCGAGAAGATTTCACAAGGGTTTGGAAATTTTTGAAAAGTCCTTGATGAACCTTCGCTAAAATCCCGTATGTCCGAGGAAACTCCGTATGTCCTTAACACTGGTGGGAGGTGGTAGATTTTCTATGACTTCAATTTTAGCTCGGTCCACCTGAATTACCTTGCTTGAGACCAGATGGCCTAAGACTATTCCTTCTTATACTGCAAAGTGGCACTTCCCCCACTTCAGTACCAATCCATGCTCCTTACTTGTTTAAAACCTTAGACAAATTGGCAAGACAAGCGTCAAAGGTATCACCGTATACGCTAAAATTTTCCATAAACACCTCTACACATTCATCTAGTAAGTAAAAAAAAATACTGAACATGCAACACTGGAATGTAGCAGGTGAATTACATAGACCGAATGGCATCCTTCTAAATGCAAAGGTACCGTAAGGACAGGTGAAGTTGTCTTAGCCTGGTCATTCGGATGAATAGGGACTTGATAAAATCCACTTAGGCCATCCAAATAATAGAAAAAATTAAACTTAGCAAGTCTTTCTAGTACTTGGTCAATGAATGGCGAGGGGAAGTGATCTTTCCTAGTGGCCTTATTCAGGCGCCTGTAGTCTATACACATTCTCCACCCGGTGACTGTTCTAGTTGACACCAGGTAATTTGATTCGATCGGCAAAATAGTGATGCCGCCTTTCTTGGGTACTACATGTACAGGAATAACCCACTCACTATCACTAATACTATAAATGATGCCATTATCAAGAAGCTTAATGACTTCTTTCCTCACAACTTCTTTCACACTTGGGTTGAGCCTTCTCTAAGCATCTATGAAAGGCTTACTATCCTCCTCTAAGTGTACTCAGAGCATGCATAAGGAGGGACTATGACCCCTTAAGTCTAGGATAGAGTATCCTAAAATGTCTTTATGCTCAATTAAAACGCTAAAGAGGGCCTCAACTTGAGGTGTGGTCAAAGAAGTGTTACAAATGAAGAGTTTGGCAGCATTTTTATCAAGGAATGCATATTTTAATTTGGCAAGTAGTGGTTTCATTTCAACCTGAGAATCACTCGGTTCGGGCAAAAGTATCGGATCATTCTCTCAATTTAGAGATTCATATCTCCTAAAAAATTTATCTTTTGGCGCATAAGTGGAAACATCCAGCATCTTGGCGGGTTCCATAGAAGAAAAGTCTTCATGCTCAAGACCATGACATTCGGGCGGGTACATATGCATAGGGTCTCTATTCAAACAAAAATCAAGCATGTCATGCACACAAGAGTCTATGAGATCCGGAATGTCAATCCTAAAAATATTCTTGAATGCTATGGCCTTTTTTATGGTCTTATACACATCAAATTCTATGGTTTTATTATCTACTTAGAGAGAGATCTTACCTTTTCGCATATCAATAATTGCTCCAACAATGGCCAAGAACAGACGGCCAAATAGGATCGGTATATCTTGATCTACTTCCATGTCCATTACAACAAAATCTGCTGGAAACACAAATTTCCCCACTCAGGTAGGTACATCTTCTACCATCCCTACTAGATACTTAAGACTTTTGTCAGCCATGGATAAAACAATCTTAGTGGACTTGAGCTCACCTATGCTAGAAGTTTTGAAAATTGAATACGGCATAAGGGTTACACTTGCGCCTAAATGACATAGAGCTCGGTCATAAGTTATACCTCCAATAGTACAAGGGACCGTGAATGAACCCGAATCCTTGCGCTTTTGGGGTATGTTCTTCATAAAAGCTGGGGCTTCATGTAAAAAGGCCACCATGCTAAGATCTCTAACCTTATCTTTGTGATTTATTATATCTTTCAGAAATTTTCCCTACGAGGGCATATCACGCAACACATAAAAAAATGGAAGAGTTACAGTGATATCCTTCATGCATTCAAGGAATTTCCTGAATTGTCTATCCATTCAGTTTCTTATTAAATACTGAGGAAATGGAATAGTAGAAAGGTCTACCTGATCATTATCTTCACTCGGTCTGGTTAGCTTGCTTGCTTTAGGTGGATGAACTTGCTCGGTTTCTTTTGGTACTGGGACAGATGCCTTAGCTTTATCCGACTCCTTATCTTCTCTCACTTGCTTTCCTTTTGAGGCATCCAGCTTAGGCGGATGGGGCATAGGAATTTCAACTTCTCTTCCACTTCTTAAAGATATGGCGCTGCAACTTTCCTTGTTGGGCAGCTCACCTTGGCTCGGGAATTACCCGTATGGTCTAGTATTGGAAGAACCCGCTGGGTGGGAAATCTGATTTTAAAGTACTTTGTTGTGAGCCAAAAGATGATCTATCTTTCCTTCGATCCCTGCCATTCTCTTCTCGGTACTTTCATTCAGATTAAGCTGCCCCTGAATGAATGTATCTACTAAGCTCTTCAGATCATCTTTTGACAGGGGCAATTGTTGAGGTGGCTGCTGGTACTGTTGCTACGGCAGTTGATAAGATTGCATAGGCATTTGATACTACTGAACTGGTGCCTGATAGGGTGGATGTGGCACTTGATATGTAGCTCTCAGGTGGAATCTGGAAGGATTAGGTAGTCTGTTCTGTGGGGCAGGGTTGAGAGCTAAAGTTTGATTGGACCTTGAGAATCCCAGATGTTGATGTTGAGGATGCCATGAATTATAATTGTTCTGAGGAAACTTCTGATTCGACTGTCCTTACAGAATGTTTACCTCACTCGTGCTCATTGGGAATTCCTCATAGGAGTGAGGACCTCCACACATGCTACAGGCGTTCGATATATTAGACACGCGGTCTACAGTCTCAAGGGACTGCTTCCCAAGGGCTTTTGTCAATGCTTCAATCTGGGCGCCTAGCATGTGGATTGAATCTAACTCTAATACTCCTCTTCCTCTTCCAACAACCCTGGAAGACTCATCTCCATAAAGACTTTGTGAAGCTAGCTCTTCAACTAACTCCATACATTCCTTCAGGGCCATAGTCATCCATTTTCCACTTTCCCCTGCATTCAACATATTCCTGTCTTTATCTGAAATACCTCATAAAAAATATGCATCAAATGCCATGTTTCCATATTATAGTGAGGGCATTGCCCTTGTAAGTCTTTGAAATCTTTCCCACGATGTATAAAGTGATTCGTCTCTTTGCTGCCTAAAAATAGTGATGGTTGTTCTTAATAGGGCAGTTTTGTGAGGTGGCAAATATTTATATAGGAAAGCTTGCTTAAGTTGCTCCCATGTGGTGATAGAATTGGGCGGGAGGGTTCTTAACCATGTCTGCGCTTCATCTCTTAGTGAGAAAGGAAAAAGCCTTAGCTTAATTGTATCTTCTGAGGCTCGAGCAATTCGAAATATTTCACACAGATTGTCAAAATTTGCTAAGTGAGAGTAAGGATTCTCACCAGGTCTCCCATGAAAAGTGTTGTGTTGTACCATAGAAATTGTGCTTGGTTTGATCTCAAAATCTTCCTCTACTAGTGGAGGCATGACAATGGCTCCTAGATTTGCTCTAACTGCTGGCATGGCATAATCTGCCATGGTTCGCCTCGGAGGTTGATCCATCAGTGCTGCAGATACTGCTATACTCTTGGTCTGGGCGGATGATTCATATGTTCGGGATTCAGTTGATCTTGTGGGCCTTGAATTCTTAGGTTGCTCCGGTCTCTTTGTTCTCTTCTCAGATTTCGTAGAGTTGCTTCAATCTCTAGATCAAAGGGCACAATGTCTTGACTGCTTCGTGACCTGCGCATGAAAAATTCAAGAGATATGGTAGTTCTGGACAAAAGAATAAAGTTACCAGGCGGTAACAAATAACAAACAAACAAAGGAAAACACACTCAATCTTAAGGTGAATCTTTGACAATGAAAACCAAAAGAGTTTCCCCGGCAATAGTGCCAAAATTTTGGTAGGGTTAGAACACTCTATATGATACTCGGGAAGTCCCAGCCTGAACAAACCAGATGAACCGAGGTCAAACCCAAGGGAAACCTGGTGTGTAAAGATTAGTACTAAGTGTAAGTGTGTGATTAATAAATGAATGGTTGGTTGTGTGTATATCTAGAAAATAATAAAAAATAGGAAGAAAATAGAATAAAAGCAAACAGAGCTAGGGGTCTACTTGGGCAGATAAAAAGATGGATAAAATCTAATTGTGAAAAGTATGGGTGATATTCGGTCTTAAAGGATTTGAACAGGGTTAATGCCGGATGAATACGTGCTGGATGATGGAGGATTACGTAGGGAAGAGCCTATATCTAGGTCAGGTCCCCTTATCAAACTGAATCTGACTCGGGCTCAGCTCTCCCCATACTCAAGCGTTCGGTTAGTTGCACTTGGTGTGGTTTCTCCATAAACCTTTCAAGATTTGGATAGAAGCTATCTCTAACCTATCCGGTACCTGAGATTCCACTATGGTGATCTGTCACTGGCCCTCACTCTCGTGGCAATTAGTGAATCAATGTAAGAATACAATTGATCAGGCCATGCACTTACAAACTCATAAGCATAGGAAATCCATACAACACATATTTCCATAAAGGAAACCAGCAATAAACAAAGTCAAAAACCTTTATTAGCAGATATCACCCACAGAAGGGGTATAGTTACACATGTTGGAAAGAAGTTTCACAAAGACAAACATACAAAACTCAGTAACAATACAAGAGATTAAAAAGGGAGCGGAAAAAGAAAACTAGAAAACAAAGCTTCCTCCTCTCTTGTAATGATGTTGAATGCTGATGCTCGTTTGTGGGGAATAAATAGAGGCGGGTAGATGGTGATAAAATGCAGAAGATGATGAGATTGAGAAGACGAAGAAGGTGGTGGTAGCTTCACCGAAGCTTCTGTGAAAAAGCTAAACTAAAAACCAAAGCTAAAGCTTAACTAAACTATGAACAAATGAAAGTAATTACAGAAGAAGAATGAAAAACAAGAAAATGAAAACTAAACTCTAAACTAATGTTTGAACTTAAAATTCCTCCATACCCCTTTTTCAGATTCATGCAAGGGTGTTTATACCCTAAAAAAGGTGAAAGTCTCTTTAAGAAAGTTGACCAACTTTCTACCAACGCCCACAAATATGTCCCATCAATCAAACTTTTTGTGATGATGGCCATACCAAGTTGGTGAAAGTTGGTGTGTGTAAGATGTGGGCCATTATTTTTACCTTTCCATTCTGGGTAAAAATCTAAAGATATTATTTTCCTCGTAATCAATGCAAACCTAGTGGTTTGGATTCCATTCACCTGGCGTAAGTTCCTTCCTGTTTCTTGGCGGCTACTTTTAACCCCTAAATGGTTGGAAAACCGGATCTCCTTGGTTGATTTTCATACACCCTTATCCCTGACATGTGTAGAATGGGCACCTGCCTGGGTTCACCTTCATACCAAATCCAGACCTTCCTGGCGCCCGGGAACATTGATTGCATTCGGTCAGAGGAGTAGATGTGGCAGTTGTTCATTCGATATTTGCTCCATCTCACTTGCATCATCCGATATTTTCCCGAATCATCAGGTATTTGGGATTTCTTTACTTTAAATATAACGTTCAAGTACCTGCATACATACGCCTGGGTAAAACTAGCCGCAAAAGATAGAAAAATAAGCATAAGCAACCATAAATTTTATTTTAACCTTTTTGTTCTAAATATGGTGCTTTATATGAAAATAGGAGGGAAATGAATAGAATAAATGCAAATGGAATAACGAAAGCATGTGAAAATAGGTCTTTATGTGTAGAAAAATATAGTGTTAGAAGCTGAGTATCATTGTCCGCTCATAGTGGTGACTC